>CM060891.1:92467500-92692500 GCA_030762935.1 Hymenopus coronatus
TCTGTTAATGTTTTTATCTCTTAGCATAAACTAGATAGAATAATTCGCTTTTTAAAATAATTTGTTACAGAGATGAGGAGAAAGTCATGTGAATGGAATACATCAGATTTTTTTTCAACGTGGTAACTAATCATAAAACTATGGGAGAGTTTCCATCCTAAAATATCGACTGAAGGTGTCAACTGAATGATCATAAAATTTCCATTCTTACGGATGATTTAAAGACAAAATTGTTTGCAAAAGCACCCGAATTTACATGATAATTGAGCTCAAGACGTTTACAGAAGAAAGAGCTGAGTAGCGAAATGTGCTTGAGTATTAAATTTAAAGCTTAGCAATTAGTAAAGACTGAAGACCAACAGCAAGAATACTCTTAACTGATGTATTACTTACCGAGTGAGATGGGTCCGCCGTAACATGTGAGGCTCGCATCCAACAGGTCAGAGGTTCGATTCTCGTCGGTTGCCTACTCTGACCATGTGTTTTTCATGCTTATACCTGATCGGTAGACAAATGATGGGTGCATTGTAATGTCACGTTTTTCTTTCCCTCATTTCCTTTTCATTCCGTTTTATTCTCATCTTTCTGGTGTGCTTCTAGTTTTCATGGCGTGAAGCAGTATCGAACAAATGGTGCGGATGCTTCCTGAAAGTAAACAGCATTTATTGTGCAAACTGGAGGTCTGCTTGTTTGGAGAGACGCTATCGCCTTCTCTAGGCGCCCCAGAGTTGGCTGGGACTGTTAGGGACTTCCTCTGTGGCCTGTCCACTAGTGATCTTTAGCATCCTGAGCTTTCTTCATTCCATCTGTCCTCCTGGTGATGGTAGTCACATTAGATCTCCCATGTGTCGTGCCTTTCTGTTGTGTACCTACATCATATACTTATACCCTATGCCATAGTATATTCGGGTTTCTTTCCGTTTTTAGTTTACCCTTACATCATGCATAACAAATACAATATGGGGATTTTTTTGAGCACAAAAATGTATGTAAATGTTGGCATAACAGTTTATATATATATATATATATATATATATATATATATATATATTTATCTCAAGAATTAAACTAATAATATTTTAATTAAGAAATCACGATTTGAGAAATCTTGAAATATACAAATGCCTCCAAATGTTTCATTTATATCTTGTAAAATTCGGCGAGGCGTATTGTCACCAGGTTTATTTATTTGAAAAGAAATCCCTATTTATTATCGCATTAAATACAATAACTTAGATATTAATTTTAAATGTTTGTCATTTAGATGTTAGAATATTTAAAATGATCCATCTGTGAAACTTGTAAAATCACAGTATGTAAGATATGTTATTGAAACTTACCCTACGTTATTACATACAATAAGTGATATTTTTTGCCATGTATCAAAATTATAGCTTGCGTGGCTATTTAAATCATAATTTTTATTTTCTAAATTCACTATTTTTATAAAAACGAGCCACGTATGCATTTTTGAAATATTCACATAGAAAAGTCTTAGTTTTACACTAAAGTAGTTTAAAAATAGATGTTCATATTTAATTTGGCTGGTTTCTGTTGCTGCTAAATCATCGTAATCGTATGCCTAAACGATGACGTGGCAGGAGCAAGAAGCCAGTCATATTATGCTCGACACTGGCCTACGAGAACAGGTCTTTATATTATTTTAGCCTAATTAGTGTTGAAATTTTATTACTTTTTGTACTTTCCAAAAATCTTGATTTTTCAAATTTTAATAATTTATTTATCAAACTCGGGAAATTATTTTAAACACCTAATTTGAGAATTTGTTTAATGTGCTTTTGAGAGGCAGTATAAAATGTTTTAGACAAATTAGTGATAAATTACATGTGTGGAGTATTTTGAATATCGAAAGGTATTAGGAAAAAGTTTGCGAGAAAATAAGGTTTAATGTTGGGTGCCTATTAAAAATTGGCTAATTTGCAAAATTAATGTTTAGAATTCATATAATTTTATTATGAAACAAAATATGTTGCCTGTACATGGCCCATGTAGCTTTCTTGTAACATAACGCTGACATTTAAGAAAAGTAAGATACTTTGATATTATTTCAGAACAAAACTCAAACTAAACAGTGAAACAATCAGGTTATATAATTGGTGCTTTGAACTTTTCAGGGATCTCTATTGTAATCCTTTCAAAAATGTCTTATTTTCATTAACAACTTGGAGGTCTTTATCCTCGTGGCTAAAATATTGGAGCATATCCTGAGTGCTGCAACAAATTGCTCTGCGAAGTACACCTCAACTACCTCTTTAGCAGAGGTTTATTTGGAAGTTCAAGCCACACAAAGAACCATTCATATTTACGAGTACCAAGGAAAGATATCCAGCTTTAATTCTGAATTTCAGTAAATAGGAATCCATAACCTCTCGAACGTTTGAGAGGCAGTTAGTGATTGCTGAACAAGTCTATTGGTAGCATTCTAAGAGGGAGGACTACCTCTTTGGAGCTGTAGAAAGTTCTTCAAATCTCATTATGATTAAAATATAACTGCAAAAACACGAAACGCTTGAAATAGGGAGATAGATCTCAAACGGTGTATCATGAGTCATTTAGCAGCATAGAACTTTACCTATAATGAGAAGAAGCAATGAAAGATGTAATGACTCGAAGAAGAATCTAAGGCTTTCTCTATAATTCCAACTTCTCATGATTTCAGATATATATGGAAATATTTGTATTAAAATGAGTTTTATTTTCTCTACAAGTCTATCTACATAGTGTACAGAGGTGTTGTATTCCATACAAAAATTCGATACCTAAATTTCCCCGGAAATATATGTTTTGGGGTTCCTTAATCAAAAAAATGTTTTTTAGAAAAACGTCCTGTGAATGTGTATTTGTATCTGGTGTGTGTGTGTGTGTGTAAGTGTGTGTACAGCATAGTTCAAAAACGAAAAGACTGTTAAATATCAAACTCAGTTGTTAAGTTTAGTATCTTCCAAGGAAGCAAAACGAAGACTTTCAATAAAATCCCCCATCTTAAACTATCCTTTACATGGATCATTCCAATATTCGACCCCAGGTGACCGAATGTGGGATTTTTGGTGGACAAAGCGACGCAGGGACGGGTTTTCTCCGGGGTATCTGATTTCCCCAGCTATCGCATTACAGCGGTCTCCATCTTCATTCCATATATCATCGGCGCCATAGTCTGCGTTGCCATATGTAGTAAAAGCGGGGTTAAATACGATCAAAAGGATGTAACATTTTTGGAAAATTATGTGTTTCTCGAAAATGGCTCTAGTAATTTTGATTAAAATACCATGTGTTAAAGATATTTACATAATAAATAAAATAGTACTCTTCAATTTTCTGGGAATAACCTCATAAAAACTTTCTATTCTATATGAATTTTATATAACTGGTAACAGACACACAAAACCTGACTACACCAAAAATGTAAGTTTGGTTAAATTACTCAATTATGTCATGTAGATATTCCTTGTTATTGGTTTCCGTTTTAAACTACGAAACTTTTCTCAAACCTTTCGTTTCATCTCTCTTCTGTTTTACTGCTGGCCGTGCAAAGCGAAAAGAACTGCTATTAAAAGATTTGACTATCGCTTTATTCTAGCGTATTCCCTTATTTTGCTTCTGCTTAGAAGGAAGAAAGTAATAAGAGCAGTTCTGCTAATGCTTATCTTGCGTAAAAGGATCTTTGTAAGAATAGTTTGTTTGCAGAACAGATATAAAAAGTTGTGTGATTGGAACAAATCAGGTTTTTATTACACTTGTCTTAAAATAAGTTTAGTATAAAAATCTGATGTGTTACACTCACATGACTTTCTCTAGCTGCTCTACAAACCTCCTACAAAAGATTATTCTTCTTTGTACACAATGCTAATCGAGATAAATGTTAGCAGAATGTTACTACTTAGTTCCGAATAAGTAGAAGAGAATAAGGGAATGCGCTATTCTAAAATGATTGTCAAATGTTTTAAAAGCTATCGTTATGCGATTGTCATTGCAAATCACTTCTTTGCTTGGCCAGGAGTAGAAAAGCGACACTTCCAGTCTGAGAAAAGTTTAAGTACTTCACAATTGAAACCAATAACAAGGAATATCTCAGAAACGGTTACCTCCACAACAAAAAGGTAAATGATATAAATTGTGTGTTTTGTCGTGATGTACATTTTTTGTGCAGTGTGTTTTTTTCTATCTCTTACGGTTTAGCAGTTAAGCAAAATTCATCCAGAATAAAGAGGTCTTATGAGGCTATTCCGCAAAAATTCAAGATATACATTTTATTTCGGATATAAATAGTTTTAATATACGGAATTTTAATGAAAATCGTTAGAGCCATTTTTAATTCAAGAAAATCTTCCTCCCCCCAACTATCCTTTACATGGAACCTTTTTTTAGAAAACTTAAATTTTCTTAAAAATGGCTCTAAAGATAATTGCCTGAAAATTAAAATGTATATCTTGAATTTTCTGGGAATTGCCTCTGAAGACTACTTTATTTTGGATTAATTTTAGGGAATTTGTCATAACTGCTGAACCGTAAGAGATGGACAAAAACTTACCCTGCAAAAGATATAGAGCACGTTAAAACATACAATTTATGTTACATTTTTTTCGTGGAGTTGATCGTTTTTTAGATATTCCTTGTTTTATGTTTCAGCTTTGAAAAATCTGAATTTTTCTCATTCAGGAACTTGTCAACTCCTGTCCATACAGACAAAGAAACGTATAGCAACCAGCTTTTAACTATCACTTTAACCTACGGGACTCCCTTATTTCGCTTCTAATTACAAGGAATTAGGTAATAAATCTATTTCTATTAATTTTTCTCGATTAGCATGAAGTAAATAGAAGCATGTGCTTTTTAACAATAATTTTTGCAGAGATGTAGAGAAAGTCATGTGAATGGAACATATCAAATTGTTTTTTATTTAGGTACTAATTTTAGGTTATTTTTATAATTGTACCTAACTTTCGAAAGCTAATCATACGCAAGTATGTATAAGCAGGAATAAATGCATTTTGTGTATATACATAAGGTTGTTTGTACTAGCTGGAAATTGCCAGAAACAAAACATACTAAACACATGAAAATATATTCATATATAGTTCAAACTTTAAAACAATGCAAATTACTAATAAGCCAATTCCAGAAAATAAATATGATTATAAACAATTAAACGAGCCGATATATGAATGCTGCAATGATTACACAAATCTGATACGTTCCATTCACACCACTTCCTCTATCTGTTCTGCAAACGAATTATTTTAACTTTCTCTACACGTATATGCACATAGTGTATAGAGAATGTATTGCATTGCACCCAAAATTTTGATACCGAGATTTCACCGAAAATATATGTTTTGGGCCCCCTGAATCCAAAAAACAGCATTTTTGGAAAAAGGTCCGTGTGGTGTGTGTCTGTGCTCAAATACGAAAATACCGTAAAATTCCAAACTTGGTATATAAGTTTGATATCCTCAAGGTACCCTTTACAGGGAAAAAAATCGAAAATTTTGTTTCGGGCGTGTAGTGGTATGCCTACGGCTCATCACCAGTGACAATTCCTTTCAGAGAGTCAAGCCCATCTGCGGTGTATCGCATTAAGTGATCCAAGCTTGTCGTTATTTGCTGGCCCTTGTAGATGTCTGTGAGGTTCTTGGGCACCCAACGAGCACTAACTTTACGAAATTTCAACGTATCATGAACAATTTCGTTCATTGCACCATAGAACATGTTGATTGTTGTGATAAGGTTCGCAGTTGCACACGCCGGTCTTTCAAAATTGCCGCATCAATGCCTCGACGTTCTGCGGGGTTGCAGCTGTTACCGGCCACCTGGAGCCTGGCGAATCACTATGGTTCACACGACCCTTTTGGAAGAATGCTTACCACCTGGAGACATTGTTACGGTCCATACAATCATCCCCATGCAATCATGTCTCACCCGGTTTATGCCCTTTGGCTCATAAATATCGAACCACACCTCTTTGCTCTTCACACGTGTACGACAGTAATATGCGCACAATCGTTTTTGCGTAGTTCACGCTTCTCTCGTTAGAGCTGCACATGAAACAAACAATACTGTCTATAGTGAAAACTTCAAACTATATCTGTGTGAAATTCCAGCATACCAGCTGCAATACCAAGGCAGAAACAATTACTGTATGCTACTTTTTGAACCGCCCTCATATAAGGACCTAGGTTTTTCAAGATTAGCATGAAGTAGATGGAAGAATAAGTTTATTAAGAATAATTTGTTACAGAGATGTAGAGAAAGTCATGTAAATGGAAAACATCAGATTTTTTATCGGTGTGTTATCATCTGTTGTTTCGGTCAAAAATTAGAAACTGTGATTTCTTGAAACTGTGTGAGTTTTTCTTTCTCATGATAAAGTTGGTGAAAAGCCAACTTCTGACGACACTATATGTATTTATAACCGGGATATGTATTTGCTGACATCTGTATTATATCCCTAGGAGCTGAGGAAAATAATCAAAGAATAATATGCTTTTATTGCTGTTCAATAACTGTGCCTACTCCATTCAAGCTATAACAAAATTGAAAGTTCGTGCTCAGAACAAGCATTGAGTTTCTGAATAATAAAAACGGAACACTCATGTTACTGCTCATGACTTCCTTTATTTAATGTTGCTTACTTTTATATTTCTTGATAATCGATATAAGGATTGACAAAATGGTTTCATTACAGATTGCGTAGTAAACACAAGGAAATACAAGAGCCCGAGAGGAAGTCAAATATTCAAATAGAGCCCTTGCAACCTGGCTTTGAAATTATTCCTTGTAATTTTAAATCAATTATAATGACGGGTTGAAATAGAACAAAGGCAATTTCAAGGTGACCTGAGTCGATTCCAGGCGACCGCATGTGGTATTTGTGGTGGACAAAGTAGCGCAGGGTTGGGTTTTCTCCGGCTTCTCCTGTCATCACATTGCACAGGCGCTCCAATTCCATTTCATATATCATCAGTGTCATCGCCTGCGGTGCCATATGTGGTAAAAGCGGGCGTTAAACACTATCAAAGAAAAGCAATTTGACACCATAAGAAAGGTGTCACCGAAGGAGTGACTGCTTAGTACTCTAAAATCTGTGAGCATTGGTCATTTGAAACTATCAGCTAGGAAAATTTCGAAAATGGTTAATGGAATAAAAATAAAAATGTGAATATATTTTGTCTTTTAAAGATATACAGTTTTAGTATGTGTTTGTTCCTTCTTTGGTTTACTAGTTCACAAAATATACTGAATTGCTTAAAATGGACTATTCGAACGATTTTCAAATATAGTTTATTTGTCTTTCCTATAGCTTAAACATATTGTGTATGAATGAAAATATTTAGCGCCATATATGAACAAATTAAAAATACTGAACACTTTGTATAGTTTGATATCGAAGAAATTTCTTGAAACTTTTTTGTGCTCCATCCTTGGAAGATGCAGAATTAAATCATAAATTTTATATTCGAGCATCTTTTAATTTTTAGTTGTGTTCATAAACACATACGAGTACATATGTACATACATGCATGCACATATGCATAACTAATATACATATACAGAGGAGCATGCGCAAATATTAGGTGGTCTCATAAGTAATGTCGGTTTTTTGATTTTGGTGTTTTGAAAGTATATTGGATTTCTTTGGTTTGGCAACGTTATTTACAGGATGCCATGACTAGTGTTGCGTACATTGCGAGCATGTATCGGTCTTAAGTTGTTAATAAACAATCACAAAATGGAGATAATAAAGTTTGAACTTAGAGTCCTTCTAAAGCACTACTGGAAACAAGATTATAAAGCCGCTGCCGCAGCTCGAAGATTATGTGAAGTGGAAGGAGAAGGTATCGTTAGTGAGCATATGGGCCAACGATGGTTCCAACGTTTCAACAATGGAGACGAAAACACTAAAGATTTACCACGCTCTGGAAGACCTAAAGTATGGAATATTGAGGATACACCCCCAATGTTGCGAGAAAATCCGCAAAAAAGTACCTGTAGGCTTTCAGAAGAACTTGGTGCATCAAAAGATACCATGCATCACCAGATTAAGACACTTAGAAAATCATACAGAAGCTGTAGATCTGTACCTCATGAACTGACACCTCAATAGGCTCAAAGTAAAGTGGATATCTGTTGTCAGCTTATCCGTATTCCCATGAATGATAGATGATAGATAATAAACCTCGCTGAAAGATTACTCAAGACCATAGAATCTAATGGTCTGTACTTTGAAGATTAGTTAATTGTTTGTCAAAATACATTTCAAATAATTATTCTTCTTAAAAAACGACATTACTTATGAGACAGTATCTATAGATACGCGCGCATATCCATTTATAAAAAGCACTTGGAAGGCCTCAGGAAGCCTCAAAATAAGTATTTGAGGCGAAATCTCAACACAAACGTTTTGGGTGGGATGTAATTCTTCCTTTTCCTACAGAGAAGTAAAAGGGGGATTGAATGTTGTGGTGTGATCTAACCTGAAGTCGATTCATGCAGAGTGAATGGACGGGTTTACTCGGAAGAGGATGTAGGTACTTCTGGGTACTCTTCTGTAGGCACTTAACGTCTAAGAGGACCTACTTGGGGGTTTTGCCACCAGGAATTGTTACCCGCTAGCATTCTCAAAGTGCGATCCCAGGATGCGATTTGATATGATAGATATAGGAATGGTCGTTGAATACACACCTCAGCCATTTGCTTTTTATATTCTTCCATTTTTTTTTCTTAATAGCTGTAGATCTGTCTTTTCGAACATTTAAGATATTACCTGCGATAGTAATCATAGGTCCTGGGGCCCTAGCTCCATCGAGTATTGTGCTCCCACTTGTTACATCAACTCTAGCAGGAAATGAACCGCTGTGTCTGTAGTCTGACATCAATCATAGGAAGGATAAAATTGGGGGGGGGGGATCTTCTAAACTAGAAAACCAGACTCCTTCCATATACTCACGAAAGACAAATACTATGGAATGGATAAAATGACAGGAAAGTTAAAAAAAATTGAAATTTTGTAAATCAAACGTGGCATTCGCCATGAACCCTCAAAAGTGCTTAGTTTAATGATACGAAGAAATTTCTAATTTCTTGAGTAAAGCTTCTGATCAATAACATAAGTACTTGTGAATAGTAAACGATCCAGCGAGTACCTAGCATGAGAGCAACCAGACTGTATCAGTTTCTCTTTGTCTCTTTCTCCTACTCGGAGCTTTGTATCGGTATATCTTACTTTGCTTGCAACTGCCAGGTGATAAACAAAGCTCTTACTTGTGTGTACTGAGATTGCGAGGTTTAGGTAAGCAACTTGGTATCTGCGCCTTCCGATTCGCTGGGGGAGAAGGATGGGCAAGAGGTTATCTCTCCAACGTGCACCCTGCTCTGTTTGTACAGAGATGCTACCGCAGATGACGTGGCTTCAGCCTAGAGGGAGATGCTGTGATGCCAACACCCTTATAATTACACTCCTTTGTTTGTTTTACTGTCTGCTAATTTGCCTTCTGTCTTCTTTCCAGTACCAGGCAATAATCGCGCATCAGGATCTGGGTATAGATTTACACTGTGCGCGCTTTCTATGCTAATTTTTCTTTTGTACTCAGTTTAGACTTCAGGCGCTCTGCTTTTTATTTGCTCCATTCGAGAAATGTACTGCAGTTAAACATCAGGGTTCTAGTTTGTTTAAGTTACAATGTTGTTGTACCCACAGAGGACTAGACCGTCGAAGTGCTGATACCAACTGCATACTCCAGGGTCCGTAATATCCATTATTCACAACGATATGTTTAGAGCAATAATGCGTATCATTTTATTGGCTTCTAGGCGAACATGTAGGTAATTATGAGACTGCTTTTTTGTCTTAAGAAGAGAAAGTGTTGTACTCTTTAAGATCACAGAAAATTCATGTTTTGAGGTCATCTAATAATAATAATTATTTATTGTTTATATTTATTGTTTTGTGTGTGTGTGTGTATGTGTGTATGAAGAGCCTAATAAAAGAGAATAATCGGATATATACCAAATACATTCAACTAACAATGATACGACATGGTATTATTCAACCTCAAAATACCTAATTGATTTTCGTTCTTTGCTTTTGTAATTATCACTATTGCTTACCTATGGTAAGAAGTTCAATACCGAGATTTCTCCGAAAATACACATTTTGTGATTACCTGAATCCAAAAAGTGTGTGAATGTGTGTGTATCATATTTGTCCCAAAATTTGAAAACCAAACAGCCACCTCAGTTTGATCTGCAACGGTTCTAACAAATTTATAATAACGAAAGTATTTTTAATAGCTTTTGAATTATTTTTTTTGGTAGTGTTTAACGCCCGCTTTAACTACTAATGGCACCGCAGGCGGTGACACTGATGATACATGAATGATGATGGAGCACCGGTGGAATGCGATGGCGGGGGAAACCGGAGTACCTGGAGAAAACCCGCCCCAGCGCCGTTTTGTCCACCACAAATCTCACATGCGGTCGCTTGGGATCGAACCCCGGCCATCTAGGTGAGAGCGGCCTTTTGAATTATAAAAGGGCTACAAGGTCTTTTACGCAAATGCCTTTAATAAATCACTTGGCACCATTTCTATTTTCTCTACAATGTACTATGAACATAGTAGGTAGAGAAGTTATTTTATATCACCCAAAAATTCAGCCGCCCTTAGATTAGATCACTAGCCTCTCACCTAGGTGGCCCGGGTTCTATCTCAAGCAACCACATGTAAGATTTGTGGTGGACTAAGCGGCCCAGGAGCGGGTTTTCTCCGGGTTCTCCGGCTTTACCCGGCATTGCATTACCGGTGTTCTATCTTTTTCTAGTGTCATCAGTGGCTTCGCCTACGGTGCCATATGCAATAAAAGCGTTGAAGAATAAAAAAAAATTAAAAAGTCGACATTTCACTGGAAATGTATGTTTTGAGATTCCCTGGAATTAAAAAGGTATTTTTACAAAAAGGTCAGTACTTATGTGTGCCGATATATCTGCGAATAGGATAATATTAAAACGAAAGTCGGTTAAATACCAACATAGGACTTTAAATTCAGCGTCCTTTAAGGATGCGACACGAACATTTTCAAGAAACTCACCCCACCCCAAAATAGCCTTTTCGTGTAAACCTTTTTCTTGAAAACTTTGAATTTATCTGAAAAATAGCTATGCCGATATTGATTAAACTGCTTAAGTCTTGAAGATATGTTCATCACAAATAATATACATGTCTTGTTTTTGGAATAGCATCTGAAATGCTCTTTAATCTTGAAGATTTTTGCATAACTGTTAAGCTGTAAGAGTTAGGCAAAAACTTACTGCACAAATACTATTTAAGACATATACAATAATTTTGGTTGCGATTTGACCGAACTTAAGTCAGCGATATATTTCCCTGTTTTTGTTGTAACTACAAGGAAATGTGCAATAAAAACATTTTTACTGATGTTTATCTCGATTATCGTGAATAAGAATATGATTTAGGTATTTAAGAAAGATTTACTGAGGAGTGATAAAGTCATGTGAATGTACATATCACCGATCGGGATGGCTCAAGCGCTTTCGTATGTGACCCGCATTCAAGAGTTCACAGCTTCCATCCCCCATAGGCTTTCAGGGGTTTCCTCGGGTCATCAAACGAAAGACTGGTGGTTTTCTTTCATCTCCCAAATTTCCTGTCACTCCATGTGGTTACATAGTCATTCCATTCATGCTTCATCCTGATTTCATTTTATTTCAGGGTTAGAAGTGTTTGCGTTGGTGCTCGGTGCGGCGTGGCAGGACAAAGAATGCTCATTGTGACTTCGGCTGGTTGCCGGGAAGAGAACCGATCCTAGCGGGGGCGTTAGACCTGTGTAGTACAGGGTCTCCGGTCTGCCTGCCAGGCGGTGCTTCACTCTGGAGACTGTAGGGATCTGTTATTGTTGTGCTGTCACTCATGGTTCCGGCCGCATTTCACCTCATCCCTCCCGCCCATCTCATTTGGCATAAGTATAATAACCACCTAGGTTCGGTGCTCAATCCCCTATATTAATAAACGTTAATCTACATTACGTGAGGCAATATTAAAATATCATGAATTGGTATTTATTGTGCACTACAGAATGCGCTTTAAGAAATATGAAAGACTAGCTCACCTACTGGAAGCTGTACGCTTAGCCTTTTTAACACGTGACACATTTATGTCATTTACCTTCCCGTTCTTTATGAAATTATTCCAGAGGGTTTTTGTAGTTAATCTTGTCCTTAACCCCTTATAAAGATAATTTCATGGAGTCTCGACTATTCCAAACAATGGATAAAACATACCCGATATTCATGCAAAAGCAGTGAAAAATCGATGTGACGTCAGCCTTCAAAGATTGGAAATGGAGTATAGCCTATAAGTACTGTTTAGTGATGGAACAATCTTCCTTCGGATCAACCGAAAAAAATGATTTAATTACAGCAGGTTAAAACTTAAAACTTTGTACCTTATTTTTGGGTCCATTGTTATCAATAACATAAAAGTTATAGGGATATTTGCAATAATAGGCAATTCCATAACATACCACATGCTGAGGTCATCAGTTTAAAATTTTTGCAAAGAAACATAATTTGCGAACATCGAGATAAATAATCAGAGAAAATAGCTGTTTACTGATTTCTCTTTACACAATTAATAAATCAATCTATGGCACAACAGCCCAATTTCGAGTCATAGCCTCCTCTAACGGTTTCTTGATCAATGCAATTTCCAGTTTCGGAGTTCGTCAATATGCGCACATGGTAACGACGCACACAGGCACCACCATAAGACAAAACCACTACTTACGGACTTGAAATTGAGAGGGTGTAGGCCAAGGACCTTTTCTTCACTTAAGTGCAGATGTCGTCCTCCGCAGTGTGATCTGTGAGTTTCGCTTACTCTGATTGCATTTTGTGCCATTTTCTATAACAGACGGCAATATGTATCAAAACGTAGATTCCTTAAAATCGTATATGTTATATTCAAATGTATTCTGTACCTATTCCGCAATAAACTATTCTTACAAAAACTTATTTTTCTATCTTATGTTAATCGAGATAAACGTTAGCAGAAATGGTGTTATTACTTAGTTCTTTGTAGGTAGAAGAGAAGTATCTATGGGAATATACTATGCTAAAGCGCCAGTGCTTTAAGAACTGGTCGCTATGAAATTCGGTTCACCTTTTGCACCATGGCCAGAAGTCAAAAGTAAGAAAGAAATAAAACTAAACATGACTTTCCATTTGAAAAAGGTATAAGTACTGGACAATTTAAACAAATACCAAGAAAATGGTTAATTTTGCAAACAAAATGTATTTAACATAAGCTGTGTGCTTTAACCAGATCTGTATTTTTATAGTACGATTTTTCTTATCTGTTACGGTTTACGAGTTATGCAAAAATCAGAATGAAGAGAACTTCAGAGGCTATACCCAGGAAATTCAAGATATAGGTTTCAATTGCCATTCAAATATATTAAATGTATGGTATTTTAATCAAAATTGCTAGTCATCTAAAATCTAATTTTTCGCAAAATGTTCCATGTAAAGAGTAGTTTGGGGTGAAGTGATTTTCTTGAAAATAGTTGTGTCACATCCTTGGAAGATGTGGAACTTAAATATCAAGTTTCATGTTTAAGGTTATTTTTAGTTAGGGTTCAAAAATACCTACCGACGGAACAGATCCTAAACTTTTTTCTGAAAATGCTGTTTTTTATTTAGGGGACCTCAAACATATACTTACGGTGACATCTTGACATAGAATTTTCGGTGGAATACAATACTTCCTCTTCTTACTATATGTAGAGGAAAGCATATAGCAAGTCAACTGAGTGCAACAGATTTACTATGCAAATTGCAGAGAAATGTCAATGGAAAACTGAAAGGCAAGAAATACCAAACCAAAATAGCTTTCTTTCTCATGGGTATATTGACGTTTTATTTATCCATCTATTTGCACAAAGCTCTAAAAGCAAGTCCGAAGAAGCGGAAATCTAGCGCCGGGAACTTTGTAACGTGCTGTGACACCAGGAAGAGAGTTAAGCTATACAAGCCACAATATCATACGCGGCACGTACCTGGATTTGTCCTGGTGTGATTGAGGCTTAGCACTGCCAGTATGGATCATCTGCCGTGCGTGTTTTCTTCCCTATTCCAACAAATCTTTCTATCCTTATCGATTCCCTCTTCATCACTCCAGTAAATCTAAACCTAGCCTATATGCGCTTGCAAACAAAGATAACTCTAACCACTTCTACACTTAAAAATATTTGCCTTTAATTAATAAGTATAGAAGAAACAACATAATAGAGTTAAGTAACCAATACGTCATTTTTTCTTATAAGTCGTTGATAAGTCCTGTCATAAGGGTACTGTAACCAAAAACTTTGGAAGGTGTTAGTGACTGTGTGTAGTTAATATATTTGTATGCTATACTGACAGAATCAAACCGACTGTTGCAAATAGATAAATGTTAGAAATATATTCAACTTATCACTTTGAAAAATTACCCATTTCCGTTCTGAAAATGTTTCGTCAGTAAATTACCTACACTGGGTTGAGATAGACGCTCTTGGGGCATCCCAAAGATTAAGGCATCAAATTGAAGCTCCCATCGGTGGGTACATAAATAATCTTAAACTGCCCTGGAACAAAAAGTTATTCAGGGTAGTCAATATTAGGACCAATATTGTAAAACCAAAGGCTTCATTTCACAAATCTAACACTGTTTCTTAACCTAAGCGCAGCGATTGGGAAGGACAGGTTATGCTTACAAAAATGAAAGCCCAATCTGGTATACTGATGGTGCTAAAACCGAATTTGGGATGGGGGTAGAACTCCATGGCAATGATATCGAACTGTCACTTAGCTTGGGCGAATAGACCAAGGTTTTTCAGGCAAAGGTGTTAACCATTGTTTCTAGTACTAGAGATATTGTAAGAAGATTCTGTAGCAATACTTGGATTATTAAAATCTCAAATAGTTAGGCAGGCCTAAAGGTCCTTGATATCTAATTGGTTAAGTCCAAATTAGTGTTAGAATGCCAAGAGTTCGTACGGGCACTGGTCGCTCACAATTCGGTTCAGCTGTACTGGGTACCGGGGTACGTGGGGGTTCTAGGCAAGAACAAAGTAGATGAAGATGCTAGGAGGGGAAATAAGCAACTTTTTGTTGGACCCGAACCATTGCTGGGGCTACCATCAAGGTCAGTTATGCTATGGTTTTCTTGTTTTTTTTTGGGGGGGGGGGGAGAGTTGAGATATGTTCCGGAAAGGAAGCGAGGAGGTGAAGGGCTGCAACAATTAAAAAGGTGATTTTACTAGTCTATAGACATGACCCGAAGGCCCTGACTATTGTACTAGGTAAGTGAAAGGATTGGGTTAGGAGAGTTTGTAGTTTAGGAAGGAGTTGACGGAGATGAGTGCGTTTAATCACATTTTTTCTAAGGAAAAATAATCTCAGTTGGTTGGGGCGTTATCGCGAGTTGCAAAAGGGTGGCGTTCATCTACACAGAAGTTAGGAGGAAGGCTTCTAGCCTGTCTCTTGATTGGTCAACTACTTCGCTGGTTCTTGTATTTCCATTGTTGATCTTCTCTACTAGCCGTGCGTGTGTTTCCCGGAGATGTGCGCGGGTTTGTTCCTGTTCTGCTGTAAGTTGAATGACCATGTCCTTTAGTGAGTTTAGCGTCTGTGTGATATTGTCAGTGTCGTCAGTCTGCTGGTAATGGAGTACTGCTTGTGTATTGTTGGCTGAGTTCTGCGTTTCGGATTCCTCAAAATACTTCTCCAGTCTGTACAGCTTGCGCTGAATGGACTGGAGGGTCTCGGAGTCAGTTTCTTCCGCGTTGCTATGTTGAGTAGTCCACAAGCTGCTGAGTTGTGTAGAGGCTGTTGCGAGGAGTCGGGTCGTTGAGCGTTGTTTAGCCTCTATAGCGGCGAGGCGTTTGGCTGCCCAGAGCCGTAGCGCCTCAACCCTAAGGGACTGGTTGCTCAGGGGACACGGAAAATACTGGAACCCATCTGTGGGCTCAGGCATTCCAAAGTTCTCGAAGTTTGGATATACTAGCAGAACCCGTAGCTCTGTTCGATTTATTGCGTTATACTCTGAAAGTCCTTGGTCTTTCCTCATTCACTTTTTAATTCACACCCCTTATCTTATGCTTCCCCTCCTTTGCTTCTTGCCTTCTTCTCCATCCCATTTCACTCACCTTCCTGCATTTTCACGTTTCCTCTTTCATCGCACTTCCCTACCGTACTTTCTGCGCAGACTACGTAGCCGAAAACTCGAATAACTATTGAATTAATACGGCCGATTAACTGCAAAGCTTGAGACCGCTAATTAGCTTCTCTTAAAAACTATTTTTAGTTATTAATTATTTACCACTATATAGTTAAAGATTACAAATGCTTATTAACTTGTGAATTTAACAGAGTAAATTCAGCTTAGAGTAGAAATAGAAAGCTGATGCAAAGATAGGAGAATGATGAGAGAGGCTCTTTGTTAAAAGGATTTCTTTTGTCCAGTCATGAACCACCGGGTCACGCCCCCCCCAGGGGCCTACTATGGTAGGTACGGGTTTGGCGCACCCAGTCCCGAACCAACATTGACTCCCTCAGTGGGCAACCTCTGAGTGTTGAGAGAGTCACTAGGTCAAAATGCCCACCCACGTGTAGGCGGTGCGTGGAGACCCGTGTCGGTAGAAAGGAATATCCTGGTTGGTTGAGGGTTGCGTATCTGAGCCTGGGCCTTCTGTTTTTTTCAGTGACTAGGGAGGGTACGCAACTTAATACACCACTTTGGTTTCTGCTTCATCTAAACGGGAGGCTAGGGACTAGCCCGCCCTTAGTCAATCGGCCAGGACTAGATATTATACTGAACTCCAGGGTGAGTGGGGCGGCGAGCCTGCTATATCCCCTGTGTAGGCCTGTCATCCCAGTGGGGTGACCCCTTGTTGGACTCCGTGGTGCTTGGGGAGCACCGGGGGATGAAAATTAAAATTTATTTTCATGGCAAAATCCAAAAAATCCATTAAATATGGTACTGAGTTCGGAAAAGAAGTAGTCGAGAGTTGTGGTCCTCGCTACTTAATTGTTAATAGAACAGAGGAAGGAAGAAAGTGCTCTAGCGTAAGCTCTTTTGTTATTCAAAATGGTCTTGATAACATTGTTGGTCCTGTAAAATATTGAATAAGAACTCGTAATGGCACGCTCCTGGTAGAAGCAGAATCAGCATCCCAGGCTGCAAAAATACTAAAGTCCAAAAATGTTAGCTAGCTATCCAGTAAAGGTCGATGTACACAATAGCTTGAATTCCTCACGCGGTGTGGTAAACACACGCGCATTGGACGGTGTGACCTGTGAGGAAATTCAAGAAAATCTTGCTCCCCAAAGCGTAACATCTGTGTATCGGATTCAAAGAAAAGTAAATGGAGAATTCGTGCCTACCCGTACCCTGTTTATTACCTTTGATCGTGTAGATCTCCCACAAAGGATAATGGGAGGGTATGAATCCATTGAGGTAAGACCGTATATACCGAAACCGCTCAGATGTTATAAATGTCAGCTCTTAGGCCACACCAGTGAATTCTACAACGGCGAGTCTACCTGTGCGAACTGTGGCAATATCCTGCATGACGGAGAATGCACGTCAGCTCCAATGTGTGTTAACTGTATCGGTGAGCATCCATCCAGTTCCCGTAGTTATCCCCGTTTTGCAGAGGAAAAGACGGTCCAGGAGATACGGGCTAAAGAGAACGTGTCCTTCTTGGAAGCCCAGAAACTCTTGCGAATCCGCCAACCCTCCGGAAGAATGGTACCTAAAGCTCAGTTGTAGCTAAATCGGTACAAAGTCGGGAAATCGCAGCTCAAACCTGCGATATAAACGGGGTTACGATTGCAGAAAAGATTCTCACAGCCAGCTCACTTCCTAGGCCTTCGACTTCAACATCTAAGTCAGTAGTAACACAACCTACATCTGAGACTGTAAAAAGCGCTAAAATTAAATCGCCGCCAAAGCAATCGACCTCGACCAACAAGTCTGGAAAGCTAAGAATATATAAAGAACCAGAAAGAAAGCTCAAGAACACCTATGAGAGAACTTAATTCCTCAAGCAAAGCGTAAAGTCTACTTCCAAGGCAACAAAGGAAAACAAGAGTACACGGAGATCCTCTTCTGAGGATTCGTCTGGGAAGGACTCAGGTCGGCGACTATAATCTTCGCCGGTCTCTATTTCCAATCGGTTCGAGGTACTTGAACCGAAATTTTCAATTGGAAAAGGGTCCTCCCAAGTGGAGGAGATGGAGGAAGGTGATACTGCCCTCACTGCCAGAAGGACATTGACAAAGAGGCAGGACCATCCTCCCGTAGAAGGTGTCTTCCCGACACCTAAAGGGAATCAACTCAACCGACCTCCGCAACCTTCAAAATAGAAACAACCACAATGTACAACTCATGACATTATAAAGAACATGGCTATTCTACAATAGAACTTACGTGGATTTAGAACACATCGACCTGAGCTTGAACTGCTACTTAACCAGAACGATCCTTTGGTCATATGAATGCAAGAGACTAAGCTCCATCCACAAGACAGCTTCAAAATCAAACGGTACACCCCTGTAAGGTGTGATCTAACATCGGAAGAGGGTGTACCTGCGCACGGACGCACTATGATGCTAATCAGAGATGATATATTCGCTCAATCGGTATCATTACAGTCCGACATCCAATCAGTAGCTGTAAGGATTAGACTGTCACATACCAGATTCACCATTCGTAATATATACCTTCCTCCGAATGACGACCTCTCGCTCACTGATTTAGGGGATATAGTTTCTCAACTACCAACACCATTTCTTTTGGCAGGTGATGTAAATGCTCTCCATCCACTTTGGGGCTCACCTCGGGCTTGTACGAGAGGTAAGTTAATTGTTGATTTCTTGAATAAATGTAACCTAATTCTCCTGAACACCGGAGAACCTACATTTCTTTCTGATGCTTTCAACAGTTTTTCACACTTGGATTTAGCAGTTTGTTCACCACCATTAGCATCTTCCTTACAGTGGAGTATCATCTCTGATCTACATTCTAGTGACCACTTTCCATGTCTTATCAGTCTCTTGCAACAAGATACATGTTCCACACGATTACCTAGATGGCGCATCGTTCAAACCAACTGGAACCTTTACTCCCGGTTGGCAGTCTTTTATTAAAACGAGCACGACTCTGTGAACGTCTTAGTAGAGCACCTCACGAAAAATATTCTTGATGCTGCCGAGCAGTCCATTCCACGGCCGACGACCCAAACCAGTCATCGATTTCCGGTACCTTGGTGGACTGATGAATGCCGAAATGCCATTTGTGCTCTCAGGATTTTCCAACATCGCCCAACACTGGATAACCTGATTAAGTGTAAAAAGATGCATGTCACATCTAGGCAGGTAGTTAAGGATAGCAAAAAGACATCATGGAGCAAGTTTGTAGCGTCATTCAATCGACATACACCTTCCTCTATCGTATGGGATAAGTTTGCGTGGACGGAAAAATGACTCATACGCCAATCGCCGGTCTTAAAACAACTGTAGGAGATGTTGTTTATAAACTTGACGTGGCCAACACGTTTGGCAGTGCTTTCGCTCAAGTGTCTAGCTCAGAGAATTATTCGCCTGATTGTCTTCCCGTTAAGGCTCAGGTGGAATCGCAAGGTTTCAACTTTCGTTCTAAAAGACTTGAAGATTACAATTGACTCTTCACCATGAGGGAGTTAGACCATGCACTATCACCTTCGCGAAACTCTGCACCAAGTCCTGATGGAATACACGTCCAAATGTTGCAACATCTCTCTCCTGAAGGTAAGGCCTTCCTGCTCAAGGTCTATAATCGTGTTTGGGTTGACGCCACTTTTCCAGAAGATCACTCCAGAAAAGTGGCGAGAGGCCACCATCGTACCTATTTTGAAAATTGGAAAGGACCGTTTTCTTCCCTCTAGCTACTGTCCAATTTCCCTCACCAGTTGCGTTTGCAAGGTGATTGAACGCATGATCAATGGACGGTTGATATGGTGGCTGGAAACTCACAACCTACTAACCAACACCCAGTGCGGTTTTCGACTACGTCGTTCAGCAGCTGACCACCTTGTCTCGATTTCGATGCCGATAATGAATGGATTCATGAAGAACTTCTAAACGCTGGGGTGTTTTTTGACCTCGAAAAGGCTTATGATACGTGATGGCGGGCAGGAATAACACGTTCTCTATACAACTAGAACATACGTGGACGTCTTCCGTTATTCATTCAGGAGTTTATGAAGGACCGTTTTTTCCGAGTAAGGGTCAGTTCGGTTTTATCAAATATTTTTGTTCAAGAGAACGAAGTGCCACAGGGATCGGTACTAAGCGTCACGCTGTTTGCTACAGCAATTAATTCTACCTCGAAATGTATTCTCCCAGGAGTCCTGCTTATTCGTAGACGACTTTGTCATCTATTGTACTTCTCAACGCACGCCGTGTGCAGCGGTGTTTAGACAACCTCTCAGATTGGAGCTCTAAAAATGGCTTTCGCTTCTCTGCTGAAAAATCACTCTGCGTGAACTTCTGGCGCCGCAGAAGGCGATTTCCACCTTCGCTGCGGTTTGGCACAGTTTTACTTCCATTCGCGGATGAGACGAGATTCCTTGAGTTAGAAAACTGTGTTGGTTACCACATATAGCACAGCTGAAAGCGCGCTGTAACCGTTCTCTGAATATTCTACGGATACTGAGTGACAAATCTTGGGGAGCGGATCGGACAGTCTTGCTGCGACTTTATCTCGCACTGATCCGAGCCAATTTAGATTACGGATGCATAGTTTATTCTTCGGCAAGACCATCTGTGCTTATAAGATTAGACACTGACCATAATCCGGGTATACGTGTGGCTGTTGGAGATTTTCCAACCAGTCCAGTAGCCAGCCTTTATGCTGAATCGGCAGAACCCCCTCTGCAGTTTAGACGCGATATTCTGTTAACAAATTATGGCTGTAGGCTAAAGTGCATGCCTTCGCATCCAACGTTCACTCCTTTTTTTAACACCGAGCTGGACGAACGTTATAGAAATATCTCAATTAGTCCACGGCACCCAGGTGTTCGCTTCCGAATGCTTCTTCATAAGCTCGATATCGTAATGCCTAGAATGTTTCCCAAGGGGGAAAGGGTGCACCCACCTTGATTCTTACAACATCCCATGTAAACCTCGGAATGACGGCATACCGAAAGTCGACAATGCATTTTTCTAGTATCCGTAGATGTTTTTTAGAATTTTTGTCAAACTACAATGACCGAACTTTTATTTATATATATATATATACTGACGGAAGTAAGTGCACCGTTGGTGTGGGGTGTGCCTTTGTTTATGATACCGAACAATATACATGCGGTTTTCATAGTGGCACATCTATTTATAGTGCGGAGCTATACGCAATATATCGAGCCATTCTGCAGTTGGCCGTCGAAATTTAAGTGACTGCCTTATATTGAGTGATTCCCTGAGTGCACTTCAGAGCCTGGGTGATCTCTACAACTATCATCCTATCGTGCAGTGTATCCAGGATGCCCTCCACGTCTTATCTACTTTGGGGTTAATTTGGAATGTGCGTGGATTCCTAGTCATATTGGCTTGCCGGGGAATGAACTGGCAGATTTTGCAGCAAAGACAGCAACCACCGAGCCCAGTACAAAAATTTCTTGTTTAACATCGGAAGGACGTTAAGAAGGACCTTCCAACAAACTGGGTAACTTCCTCTCGTCATTCTCGACGGAGGAAGTAATTTTGGCTCGTTTGCGTATTGTCCACTACAATTTTACACATAATTCCCTTTTTAAGAGTGAATCCGCTCCATTGTGTCGGCTTTGTGGAGAAGATTTGTCTGTCCGTCATGTGTTGCTAGATTGTGTTAATCTAGCACATATTCGGGAATCACTGCAACTGTCGGTCAGTCCTGCAGAAGTCCTGGCGGACGATAGTCAAGCGGTAGCTAAGATTTTTTATTTTTTATCGAAGATACCCTTCAAATTTCGGATTTAGTTGTTTTTATCCTTATTTTTTGTATCAGTTTTGATTTTTTTTTTCTTTTCTCAAATCACGAATCTGTGGCTTTTTCTATGGTTACCTTTTTACATTAATTTTTAGACTGATCTTTCGTTCTTATTAATAATATTTCTTATTGAGCTTTATCTCTGGCTTTTGCCATGATTTGTTTATTAAGGGCGCTGATGACCTTGTAGTTGAGCTTCCATAAACACTAACCATCATCATCATCATCATCACCGGGTCACGCCGGGGGTAAGCCTTAAAATTCGGAAGAGAGTACTTTTCCATTGTACAACACGTGTCACGTGAGTGTTGCGGTGCACCCTGGGTTGAGAAAACTGGATTTTGGGTAATATTTACGTCAATTGCGCGCCCTTGCTGTCCAATCAGAAAGAAGCCGCCATGACGGTATTTTTAGTATATAAAGAGCCTAAGAAGGCAAATTGGGGCTGTCTGTCGCTGTCTGTTAGCTGCATGTCGCTGTAGGACGCTGTCATGCTGTCTGTTGTTTGATCTTGTAATCCTGTCATGCTGTCGGTTGTCAGGCTGAACGTCACTTCTTTGCACAAAGTTAAACACTGTAACTTGTAACGAAACTTAATAGTTTCCAGCGCTCTAACTGTATTTATAGTACGGGACGTGTATTAAATTATATGGTGTAAAGTAGAATCAAGGAAGAAGAAGTAAATATAAATACGTGTGATAGCCAAGTATTAAAGTTCCTAACAAGTGTTTAAGTTAGCAGAATTGTAAAGCAAAGTGCTTATCTCGCATCTTCTAGTAAAAAAAAATTAACTCCAGGAACGTTACGCACGTCTTCATTATTATAAGATCACTCCCTGAACTACCTCCATTAGCTGCACCGCCCCGAAAGAGTCAACTATCGTGCAGACTGGGTAACGCCGAGGCACTTCATCGGTAGTGGATTCACATCAACAGGTACGTGGGTCTACTCATTGGTAGTGGAGTGAGTGTTGCCAGCGTCACCAATCTGGGCTCGAAGTCGAGAACGCAGCATCTGGTGCTTCGAACGTGGTGATCAGGACCACAACAATAAGGCCATATGGCACCCGACGTATAAGGCCACTGCAAGCTCTTTCTAAATACACATCAATCATACGATTTTTCTTTCTCTACACATACTATGTACATAGGTATAGAAAAGGTATTGCATTCCACCCAAAAATTCGATACTGAAATTTCTCCTGAAATATACGTTTTAGGGTCCGTTTGTGTGTGTGTGTGTGTGTGTGTGTTTGTGTGTCCATGTGTCTGTGAACCCGATAACTCAAAAACAAAAAGTCGGTAAGATACTAAACTTGAAATTTAAGTTTAGTATATTTCAGGGAGGCGACACGAAGATTTTGAGTAAAATCCCCTCCACTCCAAACTACCCTTTATGTGACAACAAATTCGAAAATGTTTTTTTCTCAAAAATGGCTTTAAGGATTTTGATTAAAATACCGTATATTAAAAGCATCCATATGGCAAATAAATCGTATATCTTGTGTTTTCTGAGAACAGCCTCTAAAGGCATCTTTATTCTGAATACATTATGCTGAATTTTGCGTAACTGGTAAACCGTAAAAGATAGACTGAAACTTACTATGCAAAAAAACAATTTCTGAGATATTCCTTGTTATTTGTTTCAGATTTGAAATACTTAAACTTTTCTCACAAGGGAAGTTGTAAACTCCTGGTCCTGCATAGCAACCAGGTTTTAAAAGATTTTACTATCGTTTTGACCTGGCGTATTCCCTTATTTTCCTCCTACCTACAAGGAAACAAATAATTAAGACAATTTCTGCTAATGTTTATCTCGATTATCATAAAGAGATAAAAGAATAAGCTTTT
This sequence comes from Hymenopus coronatus, assembly GCA_030762935.1. Classification (NCBI taxonomy): domain Eukaryota; kingdom Metazoa; phylum Arthropoda; class Insecta; order Mantodea; family Hymenopodidae; genus Hymenopus; species Hymenopus coronatus. The sequence goes on from CM060891.1 coordinate 92,491,430, forward strand.
TAACAATAATTGAGTACAGATATCTACATATCTGTAACCAATTGACATGTGAATGGAACACATCAGATTTTTACTCTTTGTAATAAAGATAAAAAAAACAGTAGTCAAAAACTTATTATATTTTAAACTTTAAAAACAATTCATTTTCTATTAATTAGTCTCAAAATACGATGCTAAAGCATGATTTGGGACACAGGAGGATTTATAAGTGAGAAGAGAGTATTCTTTGAGGATATTTCCAAGCACCTCCTGTCAGTTTGGATGTGCCTTACAATATATGTTATGAAGCTATATTGAGCAACGTTAAGCTAATCTTAAAAGGCTATGGGCACGCATCCTAATGATTTATTCCTGGCGCCGTGCTCGGCATAGTCAATAAGGGATTAACCACTGTCCCATCTTTGAGCATATGTGCACACATGCCAAGATTTTTATGCTTGATATGAAGAGGCGGATGGAGGTTCCACATTGATCCTGGTACGACATAAGGTCTCCCAGCCTACTTTGTTATAGGCAGATAAATCTCAGGCCAGAAATAGAGCTCTGGAATCAATCCCAAGCAATGTTAGATCCTAGGCGGGGTTTAATAGACAAACAGCGCGCTTCCTAAAATTGCTAGTGAATGTGGGCCGAGCTTCATTTGTAAAATTGTTATCCCTGATAATTTCATATTTGCACAGATTCATGCGCAGAATAATTCATTAAAATCAAAGTGCTACAACTAAACAATATATATTAATATTACTTATGTAATTCAAGAAATATGAATATGTAACACAAGTAGACATTCTGTACCTTAAAAATCTGATGTGTTCCGTTCACATGACTTTCTCTACATCTCTGCAACAAACTATTGTTTCTATTTACTTCATGCTAATAGAGAAAAACTTAGCAGAACTAGTCTTATTACTTGCTTCCTTGTAAGTAGAAAATAAATAAGGGAGCAGCATAGGTTAAAGTGATAGTCAAAAGCTAGTTGCTATGTGACTGAAGTTCCTTTGTTTGTATGGACAGGAGTTGACAAATTCCTGTATGAGAAAATAATAAATTTTTCAAAGCTGAAAAAAAAAGGAATATCTCAAAAACGATCAACTCCATGAAAAAATGTGTATAACATAAATTGTGTGCTTTAACGTACCCTACATTTTTTGTGTGGCAAGTTTTTGTCCATCTCTTACGGTTTAGCAGTTATTGAAAATACCGTAAAATTCATTCAGAATAAAGCAGTCTTCAGAAGCTATTCCCAGAAAATTAAAGATATACATTTTATTTGTGAGGTAAATATCTTTAATATAGGATATTTTAATCAACAACGTTAGAGCCATTTTTGAGGAAATAAAAGTTTTCGAAAAATTTCCATGTAAAGGGTAATTGGGGGTGGGGATTTTTCTCAAAATCTTCGTGTCGTATCCCTGGAAGATACTAAACTTGAATACCAAGTTTGGTGTTTTACCGACTTTTCGTTTTTGAGTTATCGTGTTCACAGACACACGGACACACACGGACCTTTTTTTGAAAATGCTTTTTTTGGATACAGGATACCCTAAAACGTGTATTTGCGGTGAAATCTCGGAATCGAGTTTTTGGGTGTAGTGCAATACTTTCTCTATACACTATGTACATAATACGTATAGAGAAAGTAAAAATTAGATCCCTAAAATGCCCTCAATTTCTTCAACGGCAGTCCACCGATGACTGTAAAACTCCATTCACAACGAGGTGTAAGCGCAAACGCAGCGTAACGCAAGACTTTGCAACCAGTTATTTAATGAAATCATTCACAAGAGGCACGCAACGCGCTACGTAATGCAAGAGTTTGCAAACTACAAACTTGACGCTTGCTTTGCCTACATAAAGGAAGAATTCTGCATTCTTCCCTCTCTGTATTGCCTCTTGTTCTAGAGCAGACATCAATGCGCCTACTGTACATTTAAGTGCTCTTCAATTTGGCCGACAGTTTATTTACTTCTCTTCTGTAAAAGTGGAGTGAACATATAATACGTTTCTCAAACCGCGAGGCTTCAACCTCGTGTAATTAAAAAGGGGTTGCGGGTCACCGTTTCTCTTTTCCCTCAAGAGATTATAGCAGTCTCCTTGCTAAATCCTACTTTGATTTAATGGATGCACCCACCAGCTTTGCCTGGATTACTTCGCTCTCACAAATCGTAAGGTGCAAAGATATAATGCACAATGCATTAAATGTGTACTGTATCACTTGCTGCAGTCTCCACTATTTGCAACATTTTGGTCAAACAATTATTTTGATGTCACTTGTGCGTATGTAGCTTTATAACCTAATTACTATAAAAGATGGAGTGAATTTTCCTATATGATATCGTTGTTCACGTTATTCAATTTTAAACTTGCGGTGCGCTTGGAATCTTTCCGCATGATAATTTACGGACCTAAAAATCCGTGCCAACTTCTTGAGTGACGCTTACCACTGCAGTGTGAATGGTCTTCCCTAGCGTCTGTGCTTAACCTGATTTACGTTTGCTGCCCTGCAACTTCATCGTGATAGTAGCCTAATAGCATTAATTTATTGGTGTATACTAACTATCCTTAATAATAACCAGCCCTACTTCTGCTCTTTGAGAATTAAGTCATCCCGAAAATTCGGATATTTGCTCCCTGGAGATTTTTGAAGAGCAGAGTTTATTTATATCATACTGGATGTTGTATTCCGTAGATACAGCAATAACAAGGAAACGAATATTATTCTTTGAAATATTAAAAAAGTAGTTTAATAAATAGCATCTAGGCAGCAGAATGTCGTCTCAGAAATGGACGTTATAACAGGACATAATTTTCAAGAAATGAGACGTTTTCCTGTGCTGCGTAAAATAGTGCATTATTGACTTTACCTACATATGTTTATTGATCTAACAATAAATTTTACTCACAATTTTAACGTTTTAATTCATTGAAACACCATGTATTTTATTGAAAAGACATAACACTATCTTTATATCAGCACATCAGCCGGAATTTATCACATTATAAGTACCACATTCTTTTTAGAAGACTTTGTGGCCAAGTCAGAAAGAGTCCATTCATTTTGAAACGCAAATGTAACAGGAACACAAAATGGTTTTCATTAACGTGACTATGAATACTATCTGCAGACGCTAACGCTTAACTTTGCAATCTCCAAGCTTTCATGTTTGCGATAAGCTCATTATAGAGAGAGAGAGAGAGAGAGAGAGAGAGAGAGAGAGAGACAGAGAGAACTCCATTGTACTGTAAAGAAACTGAAAAAGAAAAATGGAACATTTTGATTAATTATTTTATTTGAGAAACATGTTGTTTACGGCAAAAAGCCCGTATCCTATAAAGATAATTCGTTAAAATAAACATTTGGAAACATAATGCGAATGAAAATATGTTTTAAATATTATTATAGTATTCTCGACGATATGTGAAAATTTATAGACTATCCGTTTTCTTTTTGTGTGGAAAATATAAATTATGGTATTTACAAACTCAAGCTAATGCTGTTCGCAGCATTATAAAATGTGCTACTACATCGTCGTAACCTCCATTTTTGATCGCTTTCACACTTAAATTATCCCGTTTTGACGCTAAGTTTATGCTCTTCGTAAATATTAATATTTCTATGTGAATGGCCCTTAAAACGCGCAGCTCTTATTTCTAGCCTTTAGTCCCTCTCAGTGGTACATTTAGTCACAGCAAAAGGTGCTTTCTCTGATGATGTTTAATACAGAACATAACGAAACGGTTCAAGCACAGAACTACATAATTTCAGCATACCTTAAAGCAATTCTCTGATCGGTAGGCATAAGTTGATATATCAAAAATATTATAAGTTTCACATATCAACTTTTGGCTGTTATTATTCTGCTCAAAATGCAGACATCTGTCCGCCTGGGTAGTGTGGTGGTCTGCCTCACATTCAAAAGATCGTGAGTTCGAATCTCGCTTAGGGTGAGTTACCCGGATAAGGTTTTCTTCGGGGTTTTCCCTTATCCTGAGAAGGGGAATGTTAAGCTCCATGGACCCCAATATCATTTGAGCATCATTTCACCAATGTCATTCATCGTCCAATATGACCAACCAGGATAAGCGGCAAGCTACATTAAAAAAAAAAAAAAAAAAAATGTCAGATGTCCAGAAACCTTTTTGACTCTATTTCAAATCATACCGTTATCCGTTTTTGACACATTCAAGATCGTCATGCAAGTCTTATGTACGGAATGGCAAAAAGTCACTTATTAAGATGATGAATGGTTTAATTTCTCTACATAGTACGTAGACATAGGTAGAGAAAGCATTGCATGTTACCCAAAAATTCAATATCGAGGTTTCACCAGAAATACACGTTTTAAGTTTACCTGATTCCAAATAAAAATATTTTAAGAAAAAGATCCGTGTGTGTGTGCATATGTGTTTGCGTGTGTTTTGTGTGTGTGTGTGTGTGGCCTGTGAACAACATAGCTCAAAAACGAAGGGCCGGATAAATACCTAATCTGGGAATTAATTTCACATTTTCTAAGGTTGTGACAAAAGATTTTCAAGAAAATCCTCCCAAAAATCTTGATTATCTCAAAAATGGCTGTAATAATTTTTATTAAAGTACCACCTACTATAGATATTTACATGACAAAATGTATATTTTGAATTTTCTGGGAATAGCCTCCGAAGAGGTCTTCCTTCTGTATAGCTTTTGCTTAATTAGTAAACGTAAAAGATAGACAGAAACTTACTACACAAAACAAAATGTACATCTAGTTAGAAAATTTATGTCATATATTTATTTTTATTAATTTTTTGGTCAAGTTAACCCTTCCGTTATATTCGTTGCCATTGTTTCAATTTTAAAATAAACTTTTCTTAAACGGGAATTTATCAGTCCTTTTTCTTTTGTTTTACTCCTGGTCCTGTATTGAAACACATAGCAACCAGCGTTTAAAATATTTGACTATCATTTTACCTATTGTAGTCCACTTCTACCTATAAGAAGCTTATCATTTCTGTTAATGTTTCCCTTGATTAGCACGGAGTAGATAAAAGAATAAGCTTTTGTTGGAATTGTTTGTTACAGAATAGGTAGAAAAAGTCACGTGAATGGAACACCTGAGATTTTTATGACTTAAATTGTAAACGAGCTCTGAAATGTGTTTCCATGTTTCAATTTGGGAAACATCACTTTTTGTCTCAATAACCTTTATTCTCTTTAAAACTGAAACACTATACTTATAAACCTTTTGTTTTAAACCTCAGATTCAGTGATTACCTCTATGACATAAGTTAATACTAAATTTGGTATTTAAGCTTAGCGTTTTCCGGATTCGACAGGAAGATTTTCAACAAAATCTGCCCCTACCCTTTCCATGGAACATTTTTGAAACATTTTTTCACGAAAATGGTTTTAATGATTTTTATTAAAATGCCTATATTACATATACTCTACATGACAAATGAAATTGTAGATCTAGAATGTTCTCAAGACCTCTTCATTCTGGGTTAATTTTGCATAGTTGATAAGTCGCAACAGATATACAAAAAATTACTGCACAAAAATATAGATCTCATTAAAGCACTCAGTTTATGTCCTATTAAATTTTTGTGGAATTAACCGTTTCCGAGATATTCCTTATTATTTGGTTTCAATTTTAAGCCACTTAAAGTGAACCTAATTTCAATTATTTCAGCAACCGACTTTTTTAAAAGATTTGACTCTTTAGTGTACCTTATTTCCCTTCTACTTAGAAGAAACTAATACAACAATATCTGTTAATGTTTATCTCGATTACCACAATGTATATAAAGGAATAATCTTTTGTAACATTAGTTAGTAGTGGCAGTTATGTGAATGAACGCATCACTTTCTTTTTTAACTTATGTGTTATCTATACTGAATATTCACATTCTCAATTTAGATTTCTGCGAATGCAGGGTGCAACAACTCGGACGAGCACCTTCTCCCAACCTACCCTTCTCCCTTCCTAGCAGTGGAGGAAGTTTTTCAACAAACTTAGGATAATTTAGTAGCCATGTCAAAAATAAAAATATGGATATAAACTCAAAAACCTATCAATCTAAGCACAGAGGATGTATTCCTCAGTATGCATGTTTCGTCATCAGAGAAGAAGATTTCAAAATGAGTCCTACAAAATTTAACGAAAATAGAAATGGTTTCATCAGGAACGTCCGTCGTTAGCATTCGTTATTAAGTTATTCTAAGTCATTTTTAAAAACTACAGCATATTCTCCATCCCCTAGCTTCCTTTTAAATGGAACAATGTGTATCTTGTATTTTCTATGAATAGGCTCCGAAGACCTGTTCATTAGATGATTTTTACATAACTTGTAAATCGTAACAACAGAGAAAAACTTACCTTACAAAAATGTAGACATATCAAAACACACAGTTTATGACAAATACATAGTGTCTGTGTGCGGTGTATATATTTGCGGGTGTGGAGGTAAGTATTTGCGAGATATTCCAAGTAATTGGTTTCAAATTTTCCATATATACACATTTCTCAATTCGAAAGTCATCTAATGGTCAAGCAAGGAGAACGGAATTTCAAAGCTGCCACACAACGACCGACTCTTTAAAGATTTGGCTATAGCTTAAGCTTATTTTGTATCCTCTGATCCCATTGTATCTATACGAAAGTATGTAATACATATATAAAATAAATATATATATATATATACATACATACAGATGTTTATCTCAATTAATGGGAAATAGACACAATAGTAAGCTTTTTACTTTCTCTAGCCGCGTATGTACCATGTACATAGGGATAGAGAAGTATTGTATTCCACCCAAAAATTCGATGTCGAGATTTCACCGGAAATATATATTTTAAGAGCCCCTGAATCCGAAAAACAGCATTTTCAGAAACAGCTGTGTGTGTATGTGTGTGTGTGTGTGAGTATGTGTGTGTGTTTGTGTGTGTCTCTGTGTGTCTGTGGACAGCATAGCTAAAAAACGAAAAGACCGTTGAACACCAAACCTAGTATTTAAGTTTGGTTTCTTCTAAGAATGTGACACGAAGATTTTCAAGAAAATCCTCCCACCCCCAAATACCCTTTACGTGGAACTTTTTTTCGAAAATTTTGATTTCCTTAAAAATGGCTTTAACCATTTTGATTAAAATATCGTATATTAAAGATATTTACCTGACGAATAATATATATATATATATATATATATCCTGATTTTTCTGGGAATAATCTCTGAAGATTATTTTATTCTGGATGAATATTTCGAAATTTTGCATAACTGCTAAACCGTAAGAGATGGGAAAAAATCTATCACACAAAAACTGTAGAGCACATTAAAACACACAATTTGTGTTATATAATTTTTTTTCTTGGTGTTGATCCTTTTAGAGATATTCCTTGTTATTGGTTTGAGCTTTGAAAAACTTACTTTTCTGATACAGGAATTTGTCAACTCCTGTCCATACAAACAAAGGAACTTCAGTCACATAGCAACCAGCCTTTGACTATCATTTTAACCTATGGTACTCCCTTATTACTCTTCTACTTACAAGGAAGCAAGTAATAATATTTCTACTAATTTTTCTCAATTAGCATGAACTAAATAGAAGCATAAGCTTTTTAACAATAATTTGTTGTAGAGATGTAGAGAAAGTCATGTGAATGAAACACATAAGATTTTTAAGACCGGTTTGCTGATAAATGCGTAGGTAAAGTTATGTAAATGTGCTACATTATCTTTTTACTCTTGTAACTTCTATAGCCAAGCCGTGGCTTTAAAAAGAGCTTATATAAGTGAATTCTTTGTGAGTGCATTGTAAACTGTTTGTAGACGGTAAATCATAGTGCCATGCTCTGTCTCCAAATTCTGGCAACAGGCCGTGTTTTGTTCTTGGTGGGAAGAAGGCCAAAGGCTGTGCATGAAAAATCCGCAACACTCTCACACATACAGCGCCTTGTATCGACCACAAAGTCCTCTTGGCAAATGTTTCTTTCCCTCTCCCTTGGCTTTTCGCGCCATTTCTCGTTTGTTTGTTTGTTTGTTGTTTTTGTTTTTTTAGAGTTTGTCTATTTAGCTTGCTGGCAGCAGTTCTTCCTTTTGCCGTGTCTTACCTTGCTATTTAGTTTTTTATTTCCAACTTTATACCTTGTTGTTTTCTATCCCTTTTGGTGTGCGTTTTCTACTTCCTGTGGAGTAGTAGCTCCTGCCATTAAACGACCACTGAAATTATTAAGATGTCGTCACTAATACGGCTTGATTCAATACATTTGACTTATATGGTCATTGTCGTATTTGATGATTTCGTTATCAAGACATATCTTAAATAAGTTCCATGTATTTGTTAATACTGTACCTTGTGTGTGTGCGTGTGTGTGTGTGTGTGTGTGTGCGGGCACACGCGCTTTGTATTTCTTAAAGATCAAAGCGAAAGGAACAATTTTACCGGAAATCACAGAGGATGAGACCTTAAAGGCACACACATACTATCAACTACCGAACAGTTCCATCATGATATGACCAAGTTGTTAAAGTGACGTAAAATAAAATAGATTTTAAAAAACCTTATTCACATGACTTTTTCTAGCTGTTTCATATACAAAATATTCTTACAAAAGATTATTGTTTTACCTACATCATGCTCATCACGATAAAAATTAGCAGAATTTGTCTCATTGTTACTTCTTTGTAAGTAGAAGGGAAATAATGGAATACATTAAGCTAAAGAGATAGTCAACGTTTTAAAAGCTGGTCGCTATGTGAAACACTTGAACTTCGGTTGGCTTTGCATGGCCAGCAGTAAAACAAGAAAGACGAAACTTCCGGTTGAGAAAAGTTACATAGTCTAAACTTGAAACGAATAACAAAGAATATCTCAAGTAAAACAGTTCTAATTACAAATAAAGTGTATATGGCATAAATTGTGTGTTTAATGTGTGTGCTAAGAATTTTTCTATCACTTACGGTTTACCAGTTATGCAAAGTTCAACCAGAATAAAGAAGGTCTTTAAAGGCCATTGCCAGAAAATTCGAGATGTCGTTTTATTTGTGTTATAAATATATTTAATACCCGGCATTTTAATTAAAATAGAGCCTTTTTTGAGAACCACAAAATGTTCATTTTTTTTTTCTTGTTTAGGGTAGGATGGGATCTTTGTGTTGCATCCTTGGAAAATACTAAACTTAAATACCTGTTTGGAATTTAACGGTCCTTTCGTTTTTGAGCTAAGCTGTCCACACACATACGCGCACCTTTTTCTAACAATTATTTTCTTGACTCGGAGGACTCATAATGGAAGCAGACAAGTAACAGTCAGAGGCTCTTGGTGGTGGTATAAATGTGAGTGATTTTTGCTACTGGGGGAGTAAATGATGTATAGGTTAGGTTTTACTGGAATTCTGCAGCTTTGGGACAGCGTTGTACATAATGGCAAAAACTACACAAGTTGGCTTCTATGAGGAGCAGAACTAACAAAGAGGACACCAGCTTCATGGACAGCCAATTTCAGCACTCACTTGTGAATTATTCACTATTCTACCGAAAAGAAAAATATATTGTATTTACATCAATGACATAATTATTATTTACTGAACTTTCAGAGACATAAATAAATTTCTTACTGTGCAGAAAATGTTAAGTTTATAGTTTAACATTTATATACTATTTACTAAATTGAACATTATGATGACAGCTTATTAACAGAAAAATGATTGGAGTTAGAAAGGGAGAATAACGGCATTGCTTTTAATATATAACTTAAATGATTTGCCAGTTCATTACCTTACGTTCAGGGTAGTTATATCTTAATCTTCCAAACACAGGACATAAATCAGGTTCTGTGCAATTTGAGAGGATACATAGAAGCATGAGTAATCATCTGGAACACTGATGTTAAATCGGCAAAAATATGAATTAATTTGACATGGCAATATAGGAACTTGGTAAGCACAAACGACTCTGAAAAAAAAAAAAAAAACTGTTTTTCTTGTAATGTGTCCCTTTAGAGATGTGGGCCAGATGTTGTGGTATTTTATTTTCCATTTTATGTGACATATAGACCTAGACTATGAAACTTCTATCGTAGATATTGCAGCTTCATTTGCTAATAAGTCTGCCTTCTCATTTCCGATAGTAACTGTACGTCCGATAATCCTGGAGAGAAGTGTGCAGGCCATTTTCAGCTGCTGATCTAATGTTCTATTTCTTTCTTTCTTTCCTTTCCTTTCTGTTTATATAGCTCCTTTAACCTCTATGATCATATTGCTGGCTTTGGCTTAAGAACAGTTCTCGCTGGACTGTAGGGTTTCTTAACGTTGGTTTTTCAGTTTTATACTATTACACACACACATACACACACACACACACACACACACACACACATTCAACCCTCTTCATATTTCCAGTCTCCATGGGGGTTAGAAAAATTAACCACCCCAACTGGGTATTGTATTCATTATTTATTGAGTTCAATGTTCTTATGAATCACTATAATTTTGCATTTTGTTTTTGCACAACTTTAGTGTTGATTTGATAGGCCAAAACTCAGCTTGAGAGTCGCCCTCCGTGGTGTGTTGGTTACAATGCTAACTTTATATACCCAAGGTCCGGGTTTAAACCCGGCGGAGGATGATGGATGTTTTCGGGCGTAAAAATTCCTAGCATGGCATCCTTCGGAAGGGAAGTAAAGCCGTTGGTCCCGTGTCGTAGATTTAGAACCTCAAGCCTGACAGAGAGGTCTCTGAGCAAAATTAAGCGGTCTTTCACTCCCAGTATAGAATGGGACGCTGAGAACCATAGCAGTTAAAGAGCGTCCATAAATAACAAGCCATTTACATTTTCTCAGCTTGGAGCAATAAATTATTACATCTATAATTGTTGACCACATCTTCTTTACCCAGTTTTTTTTCAGTAAATCTCTTATTCATTTGAAGCTAACCAACGATAAAGGAAAATAACCTAAATGATTACCGAATTCCGTATCTATTAGTGTCGCGTATAGAATAAAGCTGTGGTTCTGTATTTTAAAAGAGCTAAATGCTTAGTTCCGAGGATATAGTTATATAGTTGTACAAATTATCCATCCAAAGCTATTGTAATAAGTTACTTTTAATTAGATTATGGTTAACGATTTTTGAAGAGAAATAAAAGCACCGTTGTCATTAGGTACACTTATAATCTCTAAAAATGTAATCGCTATGTCTATTCTGTTGGCCACGTTTCGGAAGTTCGAGCTGATAACCTTTTACAGGTAAGCTGTGTAACCAATAGCTCTCGCTAACACGAGAAAGAACTTCGCTGAAGCTGTTCATATCTCTGAAACAGGAATGTCCTTGAAAGCGGCTAAGAAAAAAAAAACTAATGTGTTCCATTCACATGACTTTCTCTACATCTCTGCAACAAATTATTGTTAAAAAGCTTATGCTTCTATTTACTTCATGAATCGAGAAAAAATTAGCAGAAATTGTTGTTACGTGCTTCCTAGTAAGTAGAAGCGAAATAAGGGAGAATCAAAGGTTAAAGTGACAGTCAAAACATCGTTGCTAGGTGACTGAAGTTCCTTTGTTTGTATGGACACAAGTTGACAAATTTCTGTGTGAGAAAAGTACAAGCTTTTCAAAGCTGAAACCAAAAACAAGGAATATCTCAAAAACGATCAACTCCACGAAAAAAATTTATGTAACGAAAAATGTGTGTTTAATGTGCTCGACATTTTTTGTGTGGTAGTTTTTTTTTTTTTTTTTTTCCATTTCTTACGGTATAGCAGCTATGCAAAATTTTATAAAATGTATCCAATATAAAGTAAGCTTCAGAGGCTATTCCCAAAAAATTCAAGATATACATGTTATTTGACAGGTGAATATCTGTAATAGACGCTATTTTAATCAAATCGTTAGAGCCATTTTTAAGAAAATCAAATTTTTTAAAAATGTTCCATGTAAAGGGTAGTTTGGGGTGGGGGATTTTTCCGAAAATCTTCGTGTCGCATCTCTGGAAGATACTAAACTTAAATACCAAGTTTGGTACTTCAACGATTTTTCGTTTTTTGAGTTATCGCGCTCACAAACACATGGATACACACACACACACACACGGACCTTTTTGTGAAAATGCTTTTTACTTTCTCTATACGTACTATGTACATAGTGTATAGAGAAGGTATTGGAATGCAACCAAAAGTTCGATACAGAGATTGCACCGGAAATACACGTTTTAAGACACCCTGAATACAAAAAAGCATTTTTAGAAAAATGTCCATGTGTGTGTGTGTGTGTGTGTGTGTGTGTGTGTGTGGGCAGCATAGCTCAAAAACGAAAAGATCGTTAAATACCAAACTTGGTATTTAAGTTCAGTATCTTCCAAGAATGCGACACGAAGGTTTTCAAGAAAATCCTCCCACCCCAAACTACCCTTCACATGGAAAAATGTTTGAAAATTTTGATTTTCTAAACAATTGCTCTAACGATTTGGATTAAAATATCACATTAACGATATATATCAGAAAAACAATATGTATATCCTGAATTTTCTGGGAATAGCCTCTGAAGACTACTTTATTCTGGATGCATTTTACGGCATTGTGTATAACTGGTAAACCGTAAGAGTTAGACAAAAACTTACCACACAAAAATTATAGAGCGCACTAAAACATACAATTTATGTTACATACATTTTTTTCGTGGAGTTGTCGTTTTTTAGATATTCCTTATTTTTGGTTTCAGCTTTGAAAAACTTATACTTTTCTCATACAGGAATTTGTTCAACCTATGTCCGTATAAACAAAGGAACTTCAGTCACATAGCAACCAGCTTTTGACTATCACTTTAACCTATGGTACTCCCTTTTTTTCGCTTCTACTTACAAGGAAGCAAGTAATAAGACTATTTCTGCTAATTTTTCTCGATTAGCATGAAGTAAACAGAAGCATAAGCTTTTTAACAATAATTTATGTAGAGAAAGTCATGTGAATGGAACACATCAGGGGACCTTAAAACATATATTTCCGGTGAAATCTCGGTATGGAATTTTTGGGTGGAGTGCAATACCTTCTCTATACACTATGTACATAGAACGTGTAGAGAAAGTAATAAATAACACCCATGAACGACCAAGCAAAAATATTGTCTCTAATACGCAAATTCCAAAGCTGTGCTTTATAGTGCCAATTCTATTTTACTCTATTTTACATGCGGTAGCAATGGAAATTTTCCAGCCTTGCCAATTTTAACCTCGGGGCCACCATCCACAACCAAGGCCTGGTATACATAAAACTATCATAAAATATGTTGGTTTATTTGTTTTTCTTGAGCGGTAGACAGTTTGCATATGAGTTTCATTGCTATACGAGTGTTGATTACTTTTATGGGGGTCCTTCACTGCAAATCTAGGATTTTCTTTTCTGTTTTGATTTCGGTACCTGCATATAAAACACATTTATCGCAATATTGTCTATTATTTGTGGTCACTTCTGCCCCAAACTTATTTTCCATTTCCCTTTCTGTCTTAGCAAGCAGTTTTGCTCTTCCACTACATAAAGTGTTTCAGCATTTTGTCCTCCCCCATTTTTCTACTACAGGTTGTTTATTATTATTATTATTATTATTATTATTATTATTATTTCATATGTGTGTAGTACCCCCCTTACACCTCCATGTTCCCATTCCGAACTTTTCCAATCTTTTCCCACTTCATCGCAACATAGTACAGATACGAGCTATAAATCTATACAAGGCAAGCACTTCAGGACTCTGTTCCTTAGTTATTTTGAAGCAACTCCAGAAGTTTTCCTTTTTCTATAGAAAGTTTTGCTGTTGTTAGCCTTGTCAAACTCCATTCTAATACTTACGGGACATCCCAACAGTATTGAAGCTTGTCAGCTTAGTGCGCCACCTCTTATCGGGGTGAGTAATTTTATATTTACCCTTATGGTTGTCAAAATGTTGTGTTAGAGCACTAACATAATTCAGCTTAACTCAATTAAATAATGTGGTTAGCCTATCTCTTTGTCACCGTAGCTCATCGGTAGAACACCTCTCTGCGTGCGAGGGGTCCCGGGTTCGATTCCTGCTCGGAATGTTTCTTTAGCCAACATTATTCCCTACGCGCGCGCGAGTGTGTGTGTGTGTGTGTGTGTTTATCTATTGAATAAAATCAAATAAAAATAGAAATTCAATTACAACAGTACTATTCAAATATGTTCCTAAGGGAAATGCCGTCGACATGACGTGCAGTTAGAAGCGGGGTAAAAATGAAACAATAAAATGTATATAGCTAATTATAAAAGTATATCTAAATACACCACTCAATTGAAATTTTAAACACTAGCATAATTATCAGCAACCGGTGCTTAAAACTGTCACCATCTCAATTTGAAAACTGTTTTTTCTTTCTCATTAAAATACTTTGAAGTTCAACCATTTTCAATTCCTATTTAATAATTTTATTGTAATTAATTGCTTTTTACTTATTTCCTCGTTTATTTGGTATTTATATGTTACTAATTTAACTTTTGCATTTTAATATTTTATTTTTGAATGCTCGGTTGTTTTATGAATGTTACTGGTAGATTGCTCTAAAAATGTTTTGCTTATAGATAATAATCAATGTCATTGCGTTAATCTAATGTAAATGACATATGTTAACTCATCACCAACTCAATACTAAGATTATGTATGTAAATCAAACAGTAAAACTAAAAGAAAATATTTGTATCCTTAAGAATTTTCGAGCTATTATTTGTTGCTGTTTTGATCGTTTAAATGCTTTACATTTTCAACTGTAAATTCGTTATGGTTTATTTTTCGTGATCATTTAGAGAGAACGCAATTTGAAACCATCACATAGCGACCTGCCCTAAGCGCTTGACTAATATTTAAGCGTACGAACAAGGAAATGTGTAATAATCATTTCTGTATACGTTTATCTCGATGAATTTGGAATATATAGAATAATATTTTGTTGAAGAATGAGTAAGGAAGGGCAATTGAATGTAAAACACGATATGTTTTAAATTCTGCTTTTTGTATTACAGGATTGAATATGGAGAACTTTGGACTAAGTCGCAGGGTACATACATTTTTAACGCGGTCGGTACTCTAAGTTAAAGCGAAATGTACCTAATTATAAAGGTCATTAAGGAAAAAAGAACGCAAACTTGTTTAATGGCTGCTCATGCTGCATTTTCTCCAACTTTCATCAAGTTCTCGTTTGTTGACTCAGCATCTGAAGATTACAAAATTTATTCTACTCCGAAATTACCTGCAGGAATAGATACTGCTTCATGAATTTACAAAAGAGCGCCTCTCATCATATATTTTCTTCCTGCACAATAGTCACGTTTCTTCCTGGTCTGGAAGACCCCCGCCACCTCAGCGTAACGGCAGGAGGATGATCTCGCTGGGGTGAGGGAGCCAAGGAAATTGGAAATGTTTAATTTTGCGAACTCCTCATCGTCCCTCCTTTGTGTAAGAAGGGGCCGCTGGAAAGTAATCTGTCTTCCGGTAGACAGGTAAAACGGTATCGATTATCAAGAATCGATAGTGAAGTATCGTTAGTCGATAACCCGATACTCGATTGATCGTAGTTTCCCCAATAACAACAGCAGCAGCCCTTATCACCTAAGATGCACACTGCATCGGATTATATTTCTGACGACCGTATTGATGGCAGACTTTCCAAGAAACAAGAAACATCTGCATTAACACATATCGACTTTCTGTTGAAATATCAGAGACGTTCAACACCGTGGTAACTCTTTTCACCTTGTTGGACACAAGGTGGAATATCCAGAGAAGCTGAAGAACAGCACGAAATCCTGTATCAGTTTCTAGTAGCAACATCTTCTATCACGCTTAGGGTAGCATTTAAATAATAGAGGAGACGTGGCAAAATATAATACCTATAAGAAATAAAAAATGATTTAGCAATTCAAGCGTTTCTAATTATAGCCATGTAGAGTTTCAAAAGGAGTAATTCAAATATCTATGTGTCTTTATATGCAATACGTATAATACAAACTATATACCAGTAAAACTAAAAAATGCTAAAAAAATGTCATAAGAAGAGATCATTTTATTTTAGGTGCCTAACATATAAAAATTGCTACTGCATTTTGAGATTCAGTTCCTCTTTGTGACCTAATGCTTATGGAAATGTGAAGATCAATGAAAAATTAGTAACAAATAAGAGGAATCTTTAAATACATAGGAAAATCAGTGGAATAATAAGAAATAAAGCTTCCTAAGAAACGTACTGATTTGGAACTTGTCTCATTTACACAAACACACACATGCATATATACAGGGTGGAAGGTGAATAAGTGCAAATATTTGCATCTGCATTGAAAGACAATGTGATGTTCCAGTATTGGCAGTTTTTTCGCTATTTTTTAAAGTTATGCTCATGAGGAAAATGCCAGGATGTTTTTAAGATGGTTATTATTTCCAAACTCAAACGTTTGGTGATTGTTACGTAACATGCCGCACTGCTCTGTCCTTTGCCTTGTCCGACTATAGGCAGTATGGAGGGAAGAATATCGATCACACTGAAACTTCAACCTAGATAGCCATATTTTATTGCTTTCATATAAAAGTATCTGATTAGAATTCGCAATATATTCAGGTTTCAGCTCAAAATATTCAGCTCAAAACATTATTGCAATTTATTAAATCTGGTTTTATTGAACAAATACATAACTCCAACCATCATTTTAGAATTTACACTTCCGTTCTTTAAATTACAAAATCATCCCATTGCTCTAATAAAGGCGATAAACTAAAATTCAACCTTAAAGCTTAAAAAATAACTTGCAAATCAAAATTAAGAGAAACTGTGTATCAGATCCTTTGATTTACTTCAGTAAACTTTTTTAGGAATGATGATTTAAAAATCACCAGTGATACGGTGCCACGCAGTATTGGCAGATTCCCCAGTTGCAGCGTAAATTAAATGAATATCTGTTAATTCGGCATATGTAAACCAATTCATTGCGACTAAAGCGGCACCTTGTTTCCTTCGTGAGACATAACGTAGGGCAGTTCAAAATACATTAGATCCTAAAATGCCTGCCTCATTTATGGCAATGCAATTAGTAAGCGGACAAAATGAGATACGCTTGACTATGTGTTACATGCATCTCTCTCTCTCCTAAATATCAAATAATTTGCACTTATCCCCCTCCCACTCTCTATACACACATATGTGTGTGTGTGTGTGTGTGTATTTGTGAGTCGCCCTCCGTGGTGTGCGTGGTGTAATGGTTACCATGCTGACTTCATACACGGGTTCAAACCCGGTGGAGGACGATGGATTTTTTCGGGTGTAAAAATCCTTAGCATGGCTTCCTTTGGAAGGGAAGTAAAGCCGTTGGTCCCGTGTCGTAGATTTACGGCACGTAAAAGAACCTCAAGCCTGATAGAGAGCCCTCTGAGCAAAATTAAGCGGTCTTACACACCCAATTTAGAATGGGACGCTGAGAACCACAGCAGTTAAAGAGCCTCCATAAATAACACGCCATTTATATTTGTGTGTGTGTATGTGTGTGTGTGTGTGTGTCTGTGTGTGTTCCTTTCCTCATAGAATCAAACTGTAATTGGAGAAAAATTACCTTGTTATTGACATTCCTGCTGATACGTGGCTGTCTCTGTACGCTGCTGCCATATTTACTCACTGTCTCATCCAGTGCTTCCTCTAAAATGCCTTCTTTCCATGAATTATCTATCACACTACTCGTATGTTAAACTGGTTTTCCCATTTCTCATCTATTCCTTTCAACATTTGGTCCCGTACTTCATTAAACGTACAAGTTTTATTATTTCGCTAACGTAACTTCAATTCTTTCATTATGGCTGTAAGACCTTTTGAAATCACTATCGTGAGATGAGAACAAGAGCAATGTCCGCGATATAGAAAAGGTAGAAACGATTATAAATGTAAATCCCTATGGAATTACCCTGTATAATACAACCGAACTTTTCACAGATTGCAAACAATCACTTACAGCCATGCTTGATAACGCGCGCATACATTTCCACTGAACCCTTAGGTGTTGTAATGCCGATGACATCATCTCTCTGACGGTTATGCATTCTTATTCTCTGATTGGTTAGCAATCTGATGAGTCGCCACAAAGAAATTTCTCACCAACCTCGATATCTAAATGTAGCTCTACATCTGATTATATTGTCAAGGGTGATCGAAGTTATTAAAACACGGATCTTGTGATTCAAATCCCTCCAGTATCACTTACTCTCTCAACTTCTTTCTTTCCTTCCTTCCTTCCTTCTTTCTTTCTTGCTTATGCAGCTAAAATTGATCATTAAAGGTCACACATAAATTACACACATTTAGGCCTGCAAATCAAATAGAATTTAAACAAACGTCAGAACGATAAACGCTTAAACATGTTTTACTTTTTCTATCAATGTGCAATTTACATGATAAGCAGAGAAAGTATTTCAGCCAAATATTCGTTACCGAGATTTCACCGGAAATATAAGTGTTGAGGTCCCCCGAATCCAAAAACGGTATTTTTATTTTCTCTACCTGGTATTTAAGTATGTACGTATATAGTAGATAGAGATGGTATTGTTTGATTCCACCCAGATATTGTAAACCGAGATTTCACCGAAAATGTATCTTTTTAGGCATACTTAATTCAAAAAGTGTTGTTATAAAACGATCTGACTATCGCTTTTCCCCATTTAAGATAATCTAAGTATTGTGAATTTAAAACCAATAATAAGCAATATCTCGCAAGTGGTTAGCTCTACAAACAAATGTAAGCTTTTGTCTATCTCTTAAGGTTAAGATACTATGCAATAGTTATTTAGAATAAAGAAGACTTCAGAGATTGCTTCCAACAATTCAAGATATACATTTTATTCGCTATGCAAATATCTTTAATATATGGTATTTTAATGCCTTGAATCCGTGCGTTTGTTACCACAAACACAATTTGGTGCCGAGGATAGTCTTAGTATCTTACCCTTTACATTGAAATGATTTACACGCAAAAGATGGCTATGTTTCTCAACCTATCTGTCGCATACAACAGCATTATTCCTTCTGTTTCACACCAAAAGTTTCAGGCAGTTACATACCTTATATTGCATCACAATCCAAAACTTACTGTCAGGATTCCGGACAATACACTTTTTGATATTCTGGTAGTAACTACCGATCTACCACAGGGTGCCGTATTTTAAGTCTGCTCCTGTATGCTATTTATTCGGTGGAATAGAAACCATATTCGCCATATTAGTCTCTGGGCCACCCGACTTTTCCTCAGCGATACAGCCTCGGCTCGTCTTACTTGGGCTTCTGAATCTCTGTTGGAACCTCGTCGTTTTTATCCCAAAGCTGATATCACTTCAAGGCCGAACTGTTCTATTAGGTCCATCTGGGTAGGCTAAATTCTTGATGTTTACTTGAACATACGACTTACATGAATCTAACGTACTAACTACGTCGTAACCAAAAATTGGGAATCTGTCAACATATTCAGCTCTGTTTGGCACACTTGGTGGGCAGCGTCCCTTCTTTATTTCTTATAGTCATTCTTTCTTTCATTGGATTGATACTGGAGTGCAACTGCATCTTCTTTGGAATATTTTGACTTAGCTGGCTGCTGCTCAGTTCCGGCTCTTAAACCGATGATATTAACGACTACAAATGCACTTTTGGTGGAGGCAGTGGAACTGCCCGTCCATATTTGTCGACGGCAGCTGATGCTCAGGTATCTACTGCACATCATCTCTTGGAAAAAAAAACATGGTAAAGATAACGCAAACTTTATAGGATATTTGCTGCCCAAACTACACTTTGCATGGAAAAAATTTCGAACATTTTGATTTTCTAAAAAATGGCTCTAACAATTTTCATTAAAATACCGAATATTAAAGTTACATGCAAAATACAAAACATGTGAATGGAAAATATCGGATTTTTATTAGGTGCATAATTTTCGATAACACGCATATAATATTTAATTTAATTCCTAAGAGACGCACAGTTACAGCTCTCTTTGATGTAGTTAATTCTTCTGCTGCTTATTGATAATTTCCGATGGTGAGATCACTATTAATTTTTCAATAAATGTGTAGGCCCATGTTTGCTTGATATAGATACTCACATTTTATCTAAAATGCTATGAATAAAGCAGATAGAGAAGGTATTGTATTGTATTCTACCCGAAAATTCCCTCTTTATACGTAAAGTTTCGAGAATTTTGATTTTTTCAAAAATGGTTCTTACGATTTTGATTAAAATGCCGTATTTTAAAGTTATTTAATTGGCAATTAAAATGTATATCTTCAATTTTCTGGGAATAGCCTCTAAAGAGCCTCTTTATTCTGTACGAATTTTGCTGACTTTTGTGTAACTGGTAAATCGTAATAGACAAAAACGTACTACACAAAAAATATGGATCTCGTTAAAACACACAATTTATGTCATATAATTTTTTTCGTGAAGTTGAATCATATCTGAGTCATTCCCTATTATTTGTTTCAGATTTAAAATACTTAAACTTTTCTCAAACGGAAATTTACAAACTTCCGGCATACATAGAAACGGATTTCAACCACATGGCAACCTGCTTTTAAAAGACTTGACTATCGTTTTAGCCTAGTGTATTCCCTTATTTACCTTCTACTTACAAGGAAGCAAGTAGTAAGTTTTTGCTCATGTTTATCTCGATTACATAAAGTAGATAGAAGAGCTGTTTAACAACAATTTGTTACAGTGTGTAGACAAAAAATGTAAATGTAGTGTTATTTCTGGACGCTCTTTAACTGCCGTGGTTCTCAGCGTCCCATTCTATACTGGGCGTAAAAGACCGCTTAATTTTGCTCAGAGGCCTCACTATCAGACTTGAGGTTCTTTTACGCGCCGTAAATCTACGACACGGAACCAACGGCTTTACTTCCCTTCCGAAAGAAGTCATGCTAAGGATTTTGACATCCATCGTCCTCCGCCGGGTTTGAACCCTCGATCTTGGGTATATGAAGTTACCATGGTAAGTGTGTACAGAAAGTCATATGAATGCAACACATAAACTTTTTATTAAAATACCATATGTCTAAATTATTTATATATACTGGTAACTCGTAAAAGACAGACTAAACCGTAGTAAAGAAATACTGTAAGGTCATGTTAAAGCAAACAATTGATGCCATACCTATTGACTTTTTGTGGATCAAAATATTCCTTGGTATTGGTTTTTAAATTTCCAATAGTAGACTTTCGCAAATGAGAAGTCATTCATTTTTTTTCCGTCCAGCTGATGGAAAGAGAACGGAATTTCAATTGCATCCTAGAGCGACCAACTTTAAAAATATTTGACTTTCCTTTAGTCTAGTGTATTCCCTTGTAGTTACACGGAACTAAGAAACGTGATCATTTCGGCTATCTCGATTATCACGAAGCAGTTAGGTGAACAAATTTTTCTAAGAGCAGTTTGTTGCAGAATAGATAGAAAAAGTAATGTGAACGGAGTATGTCACGTTTTATGTAAACAAATTTATATTCAATCTGTATGTGTTTTATCTTCTGTGCAATTGTGCAGGCTGTGCGATTAGCAACTAAATCTGAAATAAACGAAAGAAAGAAAATAAAATAAATAAAAGCTAGGCAGCATCTCTAGGCTATCATCTCCCAGGAGAATGTGATGAGGTGAAGGTACAAAGAAGGACACGGGCAGTTAGGCCACAAGAGACGCGCGGAAGTCCCTAATGTTTCCAAGTCCGACGAGTACGGGCCGTTATAGAGGACGTGCAAGCAAAACCTTGCAGCCTTGTATTTACGTGGGAAGTAATATTTCCATTGAGCACGTTTTCGCGCCATATGCTCTCTCATATACCTAGAAGCACACCTGAAATGGCAGGGAAAAGGAATGAAGGGAAGTGGTGGAAAGAAAACCATAGTACATGAAAAACGACCCAAGCATTCGCCTGGAGACTCCAGGGAAGTCACGAAAGATCTTTGGGTGAGAGTGAGCGGTCGTCGGGATCCAAACTCACACCACCCGATTACCATCATACGCTACCGCAGAGCTATCTCACTCAATAATGAAAGAAAGATAAAACAAAGAAATCCTATATATATATATATATACTCTGCTGTTTCATGATAATTCCGAGCAAACAACTTAAAAGATGAATACCTATTAATTGCATTATTAGCTTTAGAAACTCATATTTTTATGTGTAGTGAAGGGAGAATTCTTTGTAGAGAAGATGACTTTGTGACATCCTATGTATTCTGCAGATGTTTAGCCTCAGATTCTGACATCGCACAGGTGGGCCACAAAGTAACAGATGATTCAATGAAATCCTCATTTGCATTCTCAAAGTACAAGAAAGGAGGGAAGCGCAGCCCTTCATTAAGACAATG
Organism: Hymenopus coronatus; assembly: GCA_030762935.1. Lineage (NCBI taxonomy): Eukaryota > Metazoa > Arthropoda > Insecta > Mantodea > Hymenopodidae > Hymenopus > Hymenopus coronatus. Next base: position 92,513,797 of record CM060891.1, read on the forward strand.
TGATTCCCAGCGGAATTGAGAGAGTGTTATTTAGAGACTGAAGGGGAAAACAGATCGTTAGTAACAAACTCAGGAATTTATTAAGTAATGCATAAACGAAGCACCTCTTTTACATCTTATGAATTCTCAAAGGGGTAAAGCTGATGGATGCAGGACATCAGCTAAATAATTAAACTTTTAACCTGGAGGAAAATGAGGAACATCGATTGTGTGAAAGCGATGGAACCGGCGTAGCAATGTTCACCCGCATGCTAGGATTGAATAACGTCAAGGGGAAAACATGTGCTCAGTACGGGCTCATAAAAAATCATATTTAAATCACACACAACCAGTTTAATAAACAGACTTTCAACTCCGCTAAAAGAATTAATGACTGCACTGAAAGCTGTTTTGGTCCAACGTGGCTCAATTCTTATGTTTTCACGTGTCCGTAATGCAGTTCTCAGTGATGGAGCTTAAAAATCTCCAAAAGGCAGTGTTTTTCTAATCTCTTCACCCTTCCTAAAGGGTAACATTCTATTGTTTAATTTCAATTTTTTTGTTAATTCAGTATTAAGATTAGAAACGGACTGAGACTTCAGGACACTGAAGCAGAGCCCTGGCCCTTTGCCGCTTACGTCACCCCAGAGAGGGAGGGATGAGGGGAGAGACCCAAAGACCAGATCCGGATTACGACAGGCGTAAGCAACAGATACAACGCTTTCTTCGCCGCTCGGTCCCTGCTCATGGGCCCCCAAGCCTCCGACAGTCCCGGAGAGGGAGTGCCATCACAAAAAGTGGGACCCTACCGAGCAGTGCAGACGGCGACGCAAGGACTTCTCAGTGTGCAAGCCATTACCCGCCGAATACCGTCGCCGGATATACAACCCTGAAAGAGAGATGATTAGGAAATAATAATTAGGAAACGGGGAATGGTGGACAGGGGAAACTCGAAAATAACCCAATGGTCACGTAGGCCGGGCGCGTGGATCGAACTGCCGATCTTCCAAAGTCGGTCACTGACAAGGCTGCCAACTCTGTCATTGTCAAAGGGCTTAATTTCAGTGATAATTACAAATCATATTTGTACACACAATAGAACAGAATAGGAACTTCTTCCTTAAGAAAGACCACTTGAAGAATTAACTCGCGTAAAAGCTGATTTTACACTCAGAGTATTCTATAACATAGTTGTTTAAGAAGCCGGCTACAATTTTCTGTTAAGCTTAAAGAACAGCGGCTATCAAAGCTATTTGGCATTGTGTAATTTTGTTACCGCAATGTTTGTTTACTCGTGGTTTGTTAAGCAACTGAATGACTAATCGAAAATTCGTACATTCTGCGATAGTGACTTGTTTCCTCACCAGCCCCGGAGTACCAACTACCGAATATTTGTGTTAGTTTTTCTTGCTGAGATGGGCAGAAACCGTAATATGCCAATTTCGCACATGCTAGAATCGTCCAGTAACTTCGACCAACTTCCAGAAACTTCGGTGTCGTCATTCTCAGAAGAGTGTCAAGTCAATTTAGTGAGTGGTAGTAAGACTTCGAGTGGAGTTATAGCGCGGAGTGGCGTGCGAGCAGTGAAACTCATTGTACAAGGCCACTGGCGCAGCTGTTTAGTCACTCTGCGAGTTTTCCTGTTTATGTATATGGTTGTACTACTAGCCATATACAGAGAAAGGAATTTCATCGAATAGCAACCAGCTTTTAAAAAATTTTGACTGCCCTTTTAGCCTAATTTAGATTATACCTTGTTACTCTTCTACTTATAAGAAACAAATAACACCATTTATGAAGATAGAAACAAATTGTTGCAGAATAGGTAGAGAAAGGCTTATGAATGGAATACATCAAATTTGTTTTTATAGTGTTGAATTATATTTATTACATACGACAGCACATGCGCTAAACATGTATTTCACAAGATATAAATAATAGTTTTGAAAGGAAATTTTGGGAGGATACGTTCCCAGCAGAGGTTTGGTATCTTCCCGGCAGGATTTGCTAGTTATGAGAACATGGGAGAGGAGGACCTCAGAGAGGACAGCTCTTTCGAGACTTGAACCGCTGACCTCTCGAATGCAAGCTGCACAGGTTTTTTTGCCCACAGAGCGTGTTAAAAATTGGGGAGGCCATTCCAATTTGGTGAAAGGAAATAATACTAGGTGGCAAAGTGCCCCATATTTGGCGTGTGCAGATATTCCTTTGTGCGTTGAAAGAGTTGCAGAACTCAACGGGGCTATTTCAGGTTACAATCGGCCAGCGGGGAACTAGCGAGAGGCAAAGTAAACTTCTCAATGAGCATAATCAGCCTCACCGTCTCCGCGATTAGCATGAGGTCACTCAGCCAGTTCGCTAGTTACTGTTTCTTTATTTTTTTTTTTTTTAATAACCTTGTTGAATGTGAGTATTGTATGTACAAGGTATGAGAAAGATAAAACGCGCCTATCAGAAAGTGAAGGGAAATTACCTTGTGATTGACACACACACTCTTTTCAGTCAGCTGACCAATCATCGCTGACTCGAGTTTTGTCTTCTTGAACTAATTGGTCCGCAAAGTAACAAGCCCTTCAGTAGACCACTCAAAAGAAAAAGTCCATCACTTTACATGCATGATTCCGTACTCAGATTTTGAGCATTATGTTTCTTTTTTACTTTCTCTATACGTACTATGTACTTAGTGTATAGAGGAAGTATTGTATTCCACCCAAAAATTCGACACCGAGATATCACCGGATATACATGTTTTAGGATCCCCTGAGTCCAAAAAAAGCATTTTTACAAAAAGGTCCGTGTGTGTGTGTCTGTGTGTGTGTCTGTGGACAGCATAGCTCAAAAACGATAAGACCGTTAAAGCCCAAACTTGGTATTTAAGTTTGGTATCTTCCATAGATGCGACAGGAAGATTTTCAAGAAAATCCCTCACCCCTAACTACCCTTTACACGCAAAAATTTTCGAAAATTTTGATTTTCTTAAAAATGGCTCTAACGATTTTGATTAAAATATCGTATATTAAAGATATTTACCTGACAAATAAAATTTATATGTTGAATTTTCTGGGAATAGCCTCTGAAGACTACTTTATTCTGGATGAATTTTACGGAATTTTGCATAACTGCTAAACCGTAAGAAATGGACAAAAACTTACACACAGAAAATGTAGCTTATCATTTTTTAAGATATTCATGGTTTTTCGTTTCAGCTTTGAAAAACATACTTTTTACTTTCTCTAGTCCCATATGTACAATGTACATAGGGATAGAGAACGTACTGTAATGCACCCAAAAGTTTGATACCGAGATTTCACCGGAAATACATGCTTTGGGGTCCCCTGAGTCCGAAAAAAAATTTAAAAAAAAAAAGGTCCGTGTGTGTGTATGTGTATGTGTGTGTGTGTCTGTCTGTCTGTGTTTGTCTGTGGACAGCATGGCCCCAAAACGAAAAGACCGTTAAATACCAAACTTGGTATTTAGATTTAGTATCTTCCAAGGATGCGACATGAAGATTTTCAAAAAAATCCCCCTACTAAAAACTATCCTATACATGGAACAAATTTCGAAAATTTTGATTTTCTTAAAAATTGCTCTAACGATTTTGATTAAAATCCCGTAAATTAAAACTATTTATGTCTTAAACAAAATGTATATCTCTAATTTTTGCGGAATAGCCTCATAAGACCTCTTTATTCTGGATCAATTTTGCTTAACTGCTAAACCTTAAGAGATAGAAAAAAGCTCACTGCACTAAATATTTACATCACGACAAAACATAAAATTTATGTCCCTTACGTTTTTGTTGTGGAGGTAACCGTTTCTGAGATATTCCTTGTTATTGGTTTCTATTGTGAAGTACTTAAACTTTTCTCAGACAGGAAGTGTCCGCTTTTCTTTTGTTCTACTCTTGGCCAAGCAAAGAAGTGATTTACAATGACAATCACATAACGATAGCTTTTAAAACATTTGACAATAATTTTAGCATGCCGCATTCCTTTATTCTCCTCTACTTATTAAGAGCTAAGTAATAACATTCTGCTAATATTTATCTCGATTAGCATTGTGTACAAAGAAGAATAATCTTTTGTAGGAGGTTTGTAAAGCAGCTATGTGAGTGTAACACTTCGATGTTTTTTTTTTTTTTATTCAAGAGTCCTCAAACCACGTATCTCCCTATCTCCCACAAACTCGGGAAGTATGTATGTGAGAGTGAATGTGTATGTGTGTGTGTGCGAGTGTTTGAGAGAAACAAAACGTTTTAAACCCAAAGTAAAGAACCTACAGACAACAAGTTTTTTCTAATGCAAAGCCCCCAAACGTCCTTAGATGTTAAATGAAAAAACAAAAAACAACAAAAAAAACATGAATTTCCGGTGAAATCTCTATTCACTGTGTAAATTGTATGAGACAGAGAAAGTAAAAGCAAACTTTAATTATCACTAGATGAACTTTTATTGTTTTAATATCTTCTAATTACGTGTATGCTTTTGTTTCATATTCTTCATTTTGCAGCGTTTTTACGGGCTTCACGCTGGGGTCGCCAAGTATGCGGCGTTAGAGGTGCAAGCCGTAGTATGCACCACGTTTTTTTTTTTTTTATTTTTTAATCCCCTATTTACATTCCCCCCTGTATGATTACTGGGATTACTATTCCTTTACACAAACATATAACGCCCATGCCCAAGGCGGGACTCGAACCCACGATCCCCTGCCCACGAAACACCCGAGTGAGACGCCTTAGCGAGCGTGGCCATGGGGACCGGCCCACGTTCGGGACGTCTAGTATGCAGCGGTATATTATTGGTCTCGTGCCCAGATGGCGATGACGTTGCCGGTGCTTAAAGATTCATTCCACTACTAGATGAGTAGATTTACGTATCTCATGTTGTGCAGGTCTACTACCGTTGAGGTGCCTCAGCTGGACTCAGCCTGCATGCTGGTTTGACTCACTCGGGGTGGAAGCAATAAGGGTAGTTTGGGAGTGATCTTATGGAATTGCTTAGACACACGTCACTTTTCCTTCAATTTATTGTCACTAGAAGACACAAGATAAGCACTTTACTTTACAACCTGCTAAGTCAATTATTTACTAGGAGTTTTCTTTATCGACAATTCACACGTATTTTACTTATAACCCTTTTCTCTTTAAGTTAGCTTTATATGATTAAGTCTAGATGCGCGTCACTGACTTTATCTATCCACTACTGAGGGCGCCGATGCCTAACTAAGTATCTATGAGAGTTGCGTTGTTTAACTTGAAAGGCGATGTAACTATGTGACAGCCCTGTCATAACTTCAATGCTTCGATGCAACTAACAGACAGCCCCGATGTGCGGCAATCTTCCCCTTATATAGCAAAATTGCTATCATGGCGGCTTCTTTCTGATTGGTCAGAAAGGCCGCGAAACTGGAGTCGATATTACCCAAAATACATCATTTTCTTCCCAGGATACAACATAACACCCACGTGACAAGTGTTACACAATGGAACAATACTATTTTCCAAACTAAAAGGGACTTCACCGTCACACGTAGCTCGTACTTGCCCGGACAAAAGAGCATCTGCTAACAATGAAAGTCTCTCACTCCACTTTCCAAGTTTAGCGTAAACAACTCTCAACTGCTCTTACTAGAAGCTGATTTTTACACTCTTAATGCATGAAATAATCGAGCATTGGCACTCTTTAAATATAAACTGATAAACAATTAATAAAAATGACAATGGTTATTATAGAGAAGCCAACTAGCGTCTCAATTTCTTATTTTATTCCTTTCTTTCTTTCTTTCTTTCTTGTTTTCTTAGCAGAGTAGAATTTAGATCTAATTGTGCTTTGAAAAAACATTATAGGATAGCAATATACATGGCGGCAGTAATAGAAATAATAATAAAGGTACTACTACTACTAGTACTACTACTATAATAATAATAACAATAATAATAATAATAAAACTAGTTTTTAAAGTATTATTATTAAGTTATATCTCCATTGGTTAGTTGTGGGCCGTTTAGAAAGATTTCGGAGATAATTAAGCTTGGACAGGTTCCAAAAATGCAGCTCATTCTCTTTAAATTGCAAATAAAGTTTGCATGGGTTTCTTGCTTTTATGGCTATTATCCTTACAACGAATGGCCGTTGTTATTTGTCTGAATGAATTTTAAGCTACAAACGAATTAAGGCGTTGCGTACCAATGAAATAGTTTTAAAACTGTTGTAGCTCTCTGGTTGGAACTGAACTGCTATGAAGAAGTACGACCGTTTTTTAATCAGTTATGTTTGCTAATGCAACCACAATCTGATATTACTTTATTCATTTTTATTTATCATATATTATTTGTTATATTAAGAAAACAATTTTGATCATATGGAGAGCATTAAAATGGTATATTAAAACATTTTGACTTTAATTACTTTCTCTAGCGCATATGTACAACATATATATCAGTAAAGATATAGTATTCCACCCAGAGAATTCGATGCCGAGATTTCACCGGAAATATATCTTTTAAGACCTTCTGAATCCAAAAAAGAAGCATTTTATTTTCTATACACGTACTATATACATAGTGTACAGAGAAGAAATTGTATTCCACCCAAAAATTCGATACCGAGATTTCACCGGAAAGATATGCTTTAAGGTACTCTGAGTCCAAAAAAAATCATTTTGTGTGTATGTGTTTGTGTGTGTGTGTCTGTGTGTGTGTGTAGCTCACACACATTGGCGGACAGCGTACCTAAAACCGAAAAGACCGTTAAAAACTAAACTTAGTATTTAATTCACTAAATGGTATTTAAAATATTCCCAGGATGGGACACGAAGATTTTCATGTACCCTTTACATGAAAAAAAAATCAAAAATGTTGATTTTTTTTCAAAAATGGCCCTAAGAGTTTTTATTAAAATAATGAATATATATATATTAAAGATACTACATGACAAATATAATAATCGTATATCTTGAATTTTCTAGGAATAGCCTCTGAAGTCCTTTTCATTCTGGACGAATTTGTATGACTGGTAAACCGAAAATAAAAGCTTAGCACACAAAAATGTAGATCTGGTTAAAACACACAATTTATGTGATATATATTTTTTCGTGGAGTTGACCGTTTCCGAGTTATTGGCTTCAATTTTAAAATACTTAAAACTGTTTCTAATACGGGAACGTGTCAACTCTTGGCTATGCAAATACTGGGATTTCAATCCCATAGATTTTTTAAAAGATTTGAATACCGCTTTACCTAGTGTTCTTCCTTATTTCCATTCTGCTTACAAGGAAACAAGCAATAAGACCAATTCTACGAATATTTACTTCGATTAGCATTACAAACTACCTTTACTAGAAACATTTTCCAAAATGTTGATTTTCCTAAAGTTTGCTCTAACATTATTCATTAAATACCATGAGTTTAAAAAATGTTAATGATAAATAAAATATATTTATTAATTTTGTTGGAAATAATCTGAGTCCTTTCATTTCGCTTAAATGGTAAACTGAAAGAGATAGACAAGTTATCGCACAACAATAAGTTTCGTCTTTCTTTCTTTCTCTCTCTCTCTCTCTCTCTCTCTCTCTCTCTCTCTCTCTCTCTTTTTTTTTTTTTTTTTTTTTTGCGGGGAGCTAGCCATTTCCAAGATATTGCTTGTTATTATAGTTTTTTTACAATTAGGAATTCGCTAATCATATTTGTTTTTCATCCTGGCCCAGCATGAGAACGGAATATCAATCTCGTCACTAAAGACCGGTTTTTAAAGATTTGACTGTCGCTTTAGCTTATTCTATTTCTTTATGCCCTTTTAATAATAATAATAATAATAATAATAATAATAACACTAACCATTTTTGATAATGTTTTTCTTAATGAGCGTGAAGTAGATAAAAATAAGCTTTTGTAGGCGTACTTGTTGCAGCTTGTGTAGAGAAGTTATATTGTGCATTTAATTTTTTTGTTTTTCTTGCTCTTACTCAAACAAAGAGAACGAAATTTCTTAAAATCTCTGATTATGGCTTTAAGCGCTCTAAATTCTATTATTCCCTTTATATCGACAAGGAATTATGCAATAAAACTATGTACGCAAATACTCATCTAGATTAACATGGGTTTATATGGAACAAGTTAGTTTTTTACTTTCTCTACACGTACTATGTACATAGTGTATAGAGAAGGTATTGCACTCCACCAAAAAATTCGATACTGAGATTTCACCGGAAATATATGTTTTAGGGTCACCTATATCCAAAAAAGGTATTTTCAGAAAAAGGTCCGTGTGTGTGTCCGTATGTCCGTGTGTCTGTGAACACGATAACTCAAAAACGAAAACTCGGTAAAATACCAAACTTGTTATTTAGGTTTAGTATCTTCCAGGGATGCGACACGAAGATTTTGAGAAAAATCCTCCCACCCCAAACTAACCTTTACATGGAACTTTTTTTCGAAAATTTTGATTTTCGAAAATGGCTCTAACGATTTTGATTAAAATATCGTATATTAAAGATATTTACCTGACAAATAAAATTTTTATTCTGAATTTTCTAGGAATAGCCTACTACTTTATTCTGCTAACCCGTAAGAGATCAGATTTTTTAAGAATAGTATGTAGTTAGAGAAAGTTACGTGAGTGAGGTGATGCGATATGAAATATAAAGACTCAGAACTAACCAAGTCTTTCTATTATTTTCAGGTAAGTGATATTCTTACGAAGAAAGAACAGCAATATGGATTGGTGTGACAGGTAAGAACTATTAAAATGACATTTACCTATTATACATATATACTGTATACTCAAATAGCTCCATCAAAACATATTGAAGTCTATCAGATATGATGATCTTTCTTGTTTCTGTTCTACATTTTATTTTAATCCGGTGAATCTGTTTTTGCATAAGCTTTTGGATTTGAATATTTTGAATGGAACCCCCACTCCTATAACTGGTATTTTGGTGTATGCACTGTCTAACTCGCCGGCTACCTTGGCGATATCTTATAGTACATATAATTACAGTGAAAACATTTTAAGCGTTGATACTTCATCTCCTTTTGCAGCGCGTATTGTTCTATACAACGCGGGTTTGGACTATATATAAAAAGCAGTATTAGCAATCTGGAAATAATACCTATAGACAGTCTTTATTAGTGTTTCTCAATGGGAAGTGGTTAAATTAAGATGTTCACCAATTGTTATAAGTTAATTATTATATTGAATGTCTTTATTATTTATCACTTAAAACTTTAAATCGTTATAGCTATTATATTTGAGAAGGGCAAAAGAAAAGAAAACAAACAAACAAAACAAAAACAAACAAGTCAAATACTCGGCAAACAATAGAGTTTAATAAAACAATGGGAAAATGTCCTCCGCTCTCTTGTTCAACATATATTTCTGCGACACTATTCACAGTATTTTACAGATGATATCTTGGAAAATTAGCAATTTCTTGCGAGATAGCATCTTTCAGTTGATGTCAAGTTGTTGGATGTGACAGAAAACCTCTTTCTCTAAGATAACACCAGAAAGAAAAAAAAAAGTCGATCGGATTGAAATCTGGAGATAGCGGTGGCTACTTTGTTGGAACCTTGCGAATCAAACATATAGCTGCTCTTAAATTGTTAAGAGTTCTAACTTTCTCAGAGATTAATAAAAACTCCTCTTGCATTCATAATAGCATTGACTCAGCTGTATCTATAATTTAGTGACAGAGCCATGATTTGTAACTTACAAATTCTCATAGCAGGTTTGGTTCAACAAAACTATACCCATGGTGACGGTAAACTGAAAAAACCCAAACATTTCTTGCCCAGTATGCGATTTCTTTTGTTTTTATCCTATCTCAGATAGTATAGTGCTGTAACAAAAATTCTATTTTTTCACAAACTGACTACAATATGCTCAGACTTGCAATGCGATGCTTTCCCACTGAAAAGTGCGCACTCGGCAGGCTTCGTCGCCTCTTTTTATATATGTTGGTTACGTCTATGGAAACTTCTAGAAATAGTTGCACAAGCAAAACCACCGCACCGACACAAACTCACACAATCTTAACAATGCGGGACTTCGACGCCAAAGCACCTTCCGAAAGAACATGTGTCCACTCGCAAAGGGTAACAATCTCAGCTGCGATTTCAGCTAGTTATTTCATAAAGAATGCGAGGGATGTGGAATGAATTTATTTATATGACCGACCCGGTTTTAATAAGGCACACGTGCAAAGTCAGTAAGTCGGCTTGTATTAAATACGAAATATATAACGTAACACACATAGCCAAGAATGGGTTATTAACATACTATTTATTATATGCGGACGATATTGTATTAATTGCAAATCCTGAAAATGAATAACAAAAATCAATTCATCTTTTAAACATAATTGGAAAGGATTAAAATGTCAGGAAATCAATAAATAAAGCAAAGAAAATGGTATTCTATGGGAAATGCCCAGTAAGAAGCAAAATAATATTGAAGTTCAGATCTCAGATCAAGTTCAGTTTTTCAACTATTTAGTAAACTATATCAATTTTAACCAGGATTAGAATATAGACATTAAATCACACAGACATCAGAGCATATGTGGTACTATAAGCAGAAAATTAAGGAATACGCGAAGAGATACAAAAATGAAATTTTATAAGGTGATGTCTATACCTGTTTTACTCTACGACAGTGAATCCTAGGTAATGATAAAGGATTATAGTCATGTACAGGCTGCAGAAATGAAAGGCTGTTCTAAACTGTACAGGATACCTAATGAAGTAATTAGACAAGAATTGAATAATTTTGCAGTAAATGATAAACTAGAAGATCATGAACAAAATTGGAAAGAATGGAAGAAATAAAAATTCCAAATATGTTTTACAATATAAATATAAAAGAAAGAGGGACATAGGAAGACCAGCTAAAATATGGAATTGAGCCGGAACAGGTCGAAAAGGCCTAATTCTTGAAAGTCAGAAGAAGAAGATAAAATACCTGGAATATTTCATGATGTACCTATACAGGCAGAAAAAACTGTATATTTGCGCACTGAACAACCTGGGAGATAACAGACTTTTTTACCCCTTCCCACCAAAATTCATATTTTTTCATAGTTAGGTACCACATCGCCAATTTAGTGATCACAGGTTAATTCAACACCACCATTTCATCCGTGTGTCGCTGTCCGTTGTGCGCTAATATGTCAATCATTCGTTTGTCTACCTCGGAGTCGGTCGAGATTTGCACCCGTGAAATACTTAATAAACAAACGTGTACATACCTCTGAAAAGTCCTTTGGTGCGCCGGCTTTGCTCGTTCGTGTAGAACACGAGTTTGACTTTCACTGAGGGGGAGAAACAATTACTGGACGATATGTAACACGGGGTAGACGTAAAAATAGAAGTACTTCACTTTAGCTTCCACTGAATTAATTCTATTATTAGCCTTTGTTGATTGTTGAGACACTAATCCTACCAGCGAATCCCAACATAGTAATTCTTGAAGAAGTAGAAATGTTAATAACTAGTGCTATTATCTGCTGGTAGCTAAGTTCTTATTTTCGACGGTCATCGGTATTTCTGCGTACTTTCATATTACGAGAGTAACCAACTCGTGCGATAACTTCAATATCTCGCGTAATAACATCACATACTTAGGCACTAACACCGCCGCGTTCACGTACAACCTATAGCGTACTGCGTACCGAACCACGCGTCTCACACGAAGATTAAGCAGCAAGATCGACAATAACAATAATCTAAATCCTTGTAAGCGCATCGCTTAAATACCTAAAATCTCCAACATTGAATTCATTCCTGATTGGCGGAAAGAAGCGCGGAAATAACGTTGTCACGTTTGTGTTCAACTCACATGGCCGCACTTTATAATGGAAAAGTCCCGAGCTGCTAACCTTTAGGGGACAAACCTCTCTCTAAAATTTACCCTGTTACTTATGTCTCTAATGCGCTAAAAATCTTGCTCTACGAAGGCAATTGTGTTACTAGCATTAACAAAGAAAGTAACCTTGGCGAGCATAATAGCAACTTCTCACCCTAAGGTTTTGTATTCTACAATCTGCTCAGTCTTGTCTGCTGAAACAGATATTTCCTATATGAAACCTATGCAAAAAGAATAATTAAACTAATAAAATACACAGTGGGCTAATTTACTGTCGCACATTTCATTCAGGCGTTAATATTTTCCCCACCATTTATAAGCGGTAAACATCGTGGTCATTGTTTATAATAAAAGCATTTTACAGGACTAAACCCACCTCATAATATCCGAAGTATTGAAAGCGGTTCATCTGTCATGAGCAGCAGGATCTGGAGTGGGGGGATGAAACATTGGCAATGATTTAATTAACCATTATCAGCTGGAGTGGAATTTAAATCATTAGATATTACTTTCCTTGTCAGTTTTATACTACTACTTTCTCTAGATGTACTATGTATATGCTAATGAAAACAGCATTTTTTTTTTTTTTTTTTTTTTGCTTTATGTCTCAACATAATCTCCAAAAAGGCTAATACATTTGCCATATCGGTTTTCTAATTTAATTAAACCATCTCTGTAGAGCGATTTATCAAGGTCCTCAGAATAGCTGTTTATCGCTGGTGGATGTTAAAGCAGTTTCTCATTGCAATGACTGATCGATGGGCCGGAGCATTGTCGTGATGAAACAAGAGGTATTGCAAAATGAGGTATTTTGCTTTTCTAATAACCACTCAAACGTAGCAGTAAGCTTGCGCAGTAGTCACCAGTGATACTTTTAATTTTTTCCAAGTAATCATTAAAAATAATTCCCTGTGCATCCTAGAAAACTCGCCATATCCTTGTTAGCTGAGAAAATTGACTTTGCCTTTTTTGGAGTTGGTTCACCTGACGCAATCTACTGTTTTGACTGTGATTTCCTTTCTGGAGTGTAGTGATGTATCCTAGTTTCATCCAAGGTAATAAGCCCTCTCAAAAATTCACTGGGATTTTTACGGTAGAGCACATTCTTAAAAGTTTTTCTTTGTAACTTTTGATCAAGTGTCAACAACAGTGGCAACCATCTTGCACAGACCTTGCGAAAGCCCAAAACATTATTTAAAATTTTACTTGAACGTTTTCTTTTACCTGCACCTCTGCTATCTCAAACAACTTTAATCTGCGGTCTTCCAGTACTAAAAGATGAATGTTTTCAATGATCTTTGGAGTTGTCACTTCTACAGGGCGTCCGAGCAAGGCTCATCACCAGTGCTCGTACGTCCCACTTTAAACTTCGCAAATCGCCTTTTAATCATTGAATATGAAGGGGCAGAGTCTTTCAATGTACTGTCCATTTCTTTCTTGATTTCTTTAGGCGTTAAGCCTTTCAAGTGGAAGTATTTAATCACTACTAGTTTTTCCAAATCCTCCATTTTTGTGAAAACTCTAAAGTTGTCTTGTTTAAAATGCTGTCATTCGAAAACTAAGCAAGTTATTGACCTGTAACTATGGACACAAGCTAGTCTAGGGTTAAATTATACGATGCTACCGTCTAACTGGCCTAGTAGCGCCATATCTGTGTGAGACCCGAGACATGTCAGCCGACCCTCGTAGGAAGGTATTGTGTTGTGTTTCATCGGAAATATAGTATTATGTTTTGAGACCCTCTGAACCCCCCCCCCCAAAGCATTTATAGAAAAATGTACCTGTGTGTTTGTGTGTGTGTGTGTGTGTGCGTGTCGCTCTCTGTTAGTGTGATGTGGTGTGTGTATACGTAAGTGCAGCATAGCTCAAAAACGAAAAGTCTGTTAACTACCAAACTTAAATAAGTTCGGTATCTCCCAATGATATACACGACGATTTTCATAAAAATCCCCACCCCCAATCACCCTTTACATGGTAAAATGATCGAAAAGTATGGTTTTCTCAAAAATGACTCTTATGCGATTAAACTAATGGTTCTTATATTAAAGATAGTTACATGACAAATAAACTATGTATCTTGAATTTTCTGCGAATAGACTCTGAAGACTTATTCTGGATGAATTTTACGGAATTTTGCATAGCTGGTAAACCGCAAGAGATGGAGAAAAACATAAATATAACATATATAACAAAAACTGTAAAGCACGTTAAAACGCACAATTTGTGTTACATACATTTTTTCGTGGAGTTGACTGTTTCTGAGATATTCCTTATTATTGGCTTCGTTTTAAAATACTTAACTTTTCTCACATGGGAATTTGCCATCTCCTGGCCGAAACAACAAAGGAACTTGTCACACAGAAACCAGGTTTAAAAACATTTGACCATCGCGTTAGTCTATGGTACTCCTATTTTCCTTCTGCTTACAAGAAGCACATTTTTTTCTGGATTAGCATGAAATAAATAGAAGAATAAGTTTTTATTTTCTCTACACATACTATGTACATAGTGTATAGAGAAGGTATTGTAATGCACCCAAAAATTCGATACCGAGATTTCAGCGGAAATATATGTTTTGGGACCCCTTGAACCCAAAAAAAAAAAAAAAAATTGTTTAGAAGCATGTCCATGTGTGTGTCTGTCTGTGTGTGTATGTCTGTGGGCAGCATAGCTAAAAAACGAAAAGACCGTTAAGTACCAAACTTGATATTTAGGGTTGCTATCTTTCAAGGATGCGACACGAAGATTTTCAAGAAAATCTCCCCACCTACAATAACCCCTTACATGGAAATATTTCCAAAATTTTGATTTTTTTCAAAAATGGCTGTAACAATTTTGATTAATTGTATATTAAAGATATTTACATCCCAAATAAAACGCATATCTTGAATTTTCTCTAAATAGCCTCTGAGGACCTTTTTACTCTAAATGAATTTTGCTGAATTTTGCTTAACTGCTAAACCGCAAGAGATAGAAAAAAAATTACTACACGAGAAATGTAGATCTTGTCAAAACATTCGATCTATGTCCTTTACCTTTTTGTTGTGGAGGTAAGCGTTTACGAGATATTCCTTGTTATTGGTTTTAATGTTGAAGAACTTATAATTTTCTCAGGAACTGTCCGTTTTTATTTTTTTTTTCTACTCCTGGCCAAGCAAATACGCGATTTGCAATGATATTCCATAACGATAGCTTTTAAAACACTTGACTACCACTTTAGCATTCCTTTAGTTCTCTGCTGCTCATAAGTAACTAAGCAGTAAGTACATTCCGTCAATGTTTATCTCGATTAGCATTGTGTAGGAAGCAGAAAATATTTTGTAAGAAGTTTGTAGAGCAGCTAGAGAAAGTCATATGAGTGTAACTCATCAGGTTTTTATCGTGGAGTTGACCATTTTGTATATATTCCTTGTTATGGTTTCAGCTTTAACCTTGTGAATATATCAACTCCTGGCAATGCAAAGAACGAATTTCATCTACATGGCAACAGGCTTTTATAAGAACTATCACTTTAGCTAGTGTATTCACTTGTTTCTCTTCTTCTTACAAGAAAGCAAGTAATAAGACCATTTCTGCTAATGTTTACCTCGATTAGCAGATAGAATGTGCTTTTTAACAATAATTTGTTGACGAGATATAGAGAAAGTCATGTGAATGGAATACATAAAACTTTTTGTTTAAGCCTTTTCAATATAAAATTGTAAGATAGTCAAATTAATTTTGGAACAACGATTTCAGGTATATTTCAGCAGTTAAAAATTTAATCGCTTATACAAGTATACATTTCATGTTATCTTGAATTAAACGATGAGCATTTTTTGTTTTTGTCCAAAATGCTCTATTTTACATGTATATGTGTGTAATTAAGGCTGTGAAGAGCGAGGAATTTTTTTCGGGTGTCAAAACCCTTAGCAAGTCTTCCTTCAGAAGAGATGTAAAGCCGTGGTCTCGTATCGTAGATTTAAGGCACGGAAAGGAATCTCAACTTTGATAAATGTCTCTGAGCAAAATAGTACGGGATACTGAGAAACATAGCAGTGAAATAACGACCATAAGGAGAACGGATTTCATATTTTGCTTCATTATGCTTTAATATGTTGTAATCATCATCACTTTAGTGCTTTCACGATAAGACTATTTATTAATAAATAACATCATCATTCAATGAAAATTGTCACACTGTGGCTCAATATCAACTAAAACCTAGTTATTTTTCTTGGTCATAATAAAGTCCATTAGAAACAAAAGAAGTAATGTAGTGATTTTAAATCCGTTCTGAATGATGAATGATTCTGAAGTAATTATTTCTTCAGATATTGAAGAAGCAGCTTCGAAATTCGTTGCATTCATTTTAATGGTTAGGTGATATAAAGAATATTAATGAATTAGCTCAATGAATGCGATATAACACCGAGGAAGTTATTATTATTAAATGGCCGCGAATAAAATGACTACCATCTTTATAACGCTCGTAAACATATTAATATTTAGGAAGCTTTCCGTAAAAACTGCAATAACTCCACACAAATTCAATCCATTATATGGATAAATTATTCTTGAGACTCTAATACTATATACAGAAATACCACACTTTACTTGAAAATGTATGGCCCTGCGTATCATGTGCCCTCAATATTTTATGATTTGAATAACATCTGAAATGCACTTGTACATTTTTTACCATTCTTATACATAAAACACTGACTCCCTAGCAATACTGTTATAACCCAAATTCAAATAGTTTTTTCCTTCCAGGGTTTCGACAGTAAAAACCTTTAGTACACAGATATGCATTATAAGTAGAGCCAGAGTGATAAATACTATGCCTTAGCCATGATTTGAAACAAGACTCTCCTGGTCTCGTTCAATTGCTCTGACCACTGAGCTACCATAGCAATATACCAGCACGGCAATAAATTCTCCAACCGACTCTGTTTTTCCGGTAAACCAGAAGGAGATCTCAAATTATTTTGAAATGTCATACCTCAATGACGACTTATTAACTCCGTAAGTACAGATTGAAAAATCTGACGTGTTCCGTTCACATGACTCTCTCTACATCTCTGTAACAAATTATTGTTAAAAAGCTTAAGCTTCTATTTACTTCATGCTAATCGAGAACACATTAGCAGAAATATTCTCATTACTTGTTTCCTTGTAAGTAGAAGCGAAATAAGGGAGTATCATAGGTTATAGTGATAGTCAAAAGCTGGTTGATATGTGACTGAAGTTCCTTTGTTTGTATGAACAGGAGCTGGCATATTCCTGTATGAGAGAATACGCTTTTCAAAGCTCAAACAAAAAATGAAGCAATATCTCAAAAACGATCAACTCCACTAAAAAATGTATATAACATAAATTGTGTGTTTTAACGTGCTCTGCATTTTTTGTGTGGTAAGGTTTTGTCTATCTCTTACAGTTCACCAGTTACGCAAAATTCCGTTAAATTCATGTAGAATAAAGTAGTCTTCAGAGACTACTCCCAGAAAATTCAAGTTATTCATTTTATTTATCAGGTAAATATCTTTAATATATGATATTTTAATAAAAATCGTTAGAGGCACTTTCTGGATAATGAAAATGTTCGAAAAAAGTTTCCTGTAAAGGGTGGTTTGGGGTGGGAGGATTGTTCTCAAAATCTTCGTATCGCATCACTGAAAGATACTAAATTGGTATATTACCGACTTTTCGTTCACACACACTCGGACACACGGAAACACTGACACATGGTCACACTGACACACACGGACCTTTTTCTGAAAATGCTCTTTTTGGATGTAGGGGACCTAAAACATATATTTCCGGTGAAATATCGGTATCGAATTTTTGGGTGGAGTGCAATACCTTCGCTATACATTGTGTACATAGTACGTGTAGAGAAAGTAAAAATGATTTTACAGCATGACTCTGCTTCTCTCTCTACTACTCTTCTGTCCTACACGCAAATTCTGTCCTAAACTGTTAACTGTTGCACAAATCGACCGCATCAATTCTCAAAATATTATTACGAATAATGTCCTTCAAGTCTTCAAACGTTTTGGGGTCATTTACGTACACTTTTCCCTTTAGCTGCTCCACAGATAAACGTCGCAAGTGGTTAGGGCTTGCGCAAAAAAACACTGAAAAACAAGGTCATTTTCGGCACCTAACGTAATGTAATGTAAAAGACAAGCTGAATTCAGTAAATAAGACCTCTGAATTAGTTTATATTCTATATCTTTATTATCTAATTGTTACACGTTTATCTATTAGTTGTAGGTATCTGCTCGTGACGGGCAATAATGTCTTTATTATCTAATTGTTACACGTTTATCTATTTGTTGTAGGTATCTGCTCGTGGCGGGCAATAATGTCTTTATTATCTAATTGTTACACTTTTATCTATTTGTTGTTGTAGGTATCTGCTCGTGGCGGGCAATAATGTCTTTATTATCTAATTGTTACACGTTTATCTATTTGTTGTAGGTATCTGCTCGTGACGGGCAATAATGTCTTTATTATCTAATTGTTACACTTTTATCTATTTGTTGTTGTAGGTATCTGCTCGTGACGGGCAATAATGTCTTTATTATCTAATTGTTACACGCTTATCTATTTGTTGTAGGTATCTGCTCGTGGCGGGCAATAATGTCTTTATTATCTAATTGTTACACGTTTATCTATTTGTTGTAGGTATCTGCTCGTGACGGGCAATAATTCATGCGTAATTGGCAGACGAGCTCCTGTACTTGGGAACGGTTTATCGTGCGCCTGCCTGTAAAACAGTATTCATAAGAAAACATATTCTTCTATGCTATTCGCGATGTGTAGGGTGTTTAAGAGAAACTTCAACCTTTAAACCGCTATAAATATGATAACATTTGAGATAGAACAAAAACAAAGGAAGTCTCATATTGGGGAAACACTGGAGTTGGTTTTCCTTTCTTTTGTTTTAGTTTTGTTTCAATTCACCATTACAATAGGTTCAGTTTTGTTGAATAAAACATTTGCTATTTTATTCATCCTGCTACAAGAATTTTTCAGTTACAAATCATAGCTCTATTACTAAATGATAGAATACACTTGGTTCAAACTAGTAAGGGGTTTTTCTTCAGGTCTGAGAAAATTTAGAACTCTTGACACTTTAAGTGCAGGCCCAAGTTTCATTCGGGATTTAATCAGTGTTCTGTTACTGCTAACAAGAAATCTGGAAGGCCAAAAATAATCAATTATGTCACTGTTGCTGACGTGCTTCATAGCCAGACCCCTGCAAAACAATTAATCACCCAGACTTCTGGGGCCATGTCATTAATAGACACTTTGCACAAAGTGGCCGCTGAGATCTCCAGATCTGAATTCGAGCGACTTTTGGTTGTGAGGTTACCTTAAGAAACGAGTTTTCCTGACATATCCAACAACCCGACAGCAGCTGAAAGATGCAATCTCGCAAGAAATTGCTATTATTGTTAGACATCATATGACAAACTCTGTGTATGGAATCCACAAAAAAACAAAAAACAAAAAAAAGTGTACATTGAACAACAGGGCAGAAAGCAACTTCCCAATAGTTTATAAAACTACATAGTTTGCCTAGTTTGCCCTCCCCTTTTAACTTTCTCTACGCTTACTATGTACGTATTCTATAGAGAACGTATTCTATTCCACCCAAAAATTCGATACCGAGATTTCACCGGGTCCCTCTGAATAAAAAAAAAAGCATTTTCAGAAAACGGTCTGTGTGTGTGTCTGTGTGTCTATGTGTGTGTGTGGGGGCAGTATAGCTCAAAAACGAAAAAAACGTTAAAAATCATACTTGGTATTTAAGTTTGGTGTCTTGCAAGGATGCGACACGAAGATTTTCAAGAAAATCCCCGCACCCCAAACTACCCTTTACATGGAAAAACTTTCGAAAATTTTGATGTCCTTAAAATGGCTTTAACGATTGCCAAATAAAATGTACATCTTTAATTTTCTGGGAATAGCCTTAAAAACCTCTTTATTCTAGATGATTTTTATTGAATTTTGCATAGCTGCTAAACCGTAAGAGATAGACAGAAACTTACGACACAAAAAATGTAGATCACGATAAAACACATAATTTATGTCATATATATATATTCATGGAGTTGATCGGTTTTGAGATATTCCTTGTTATTAGTTTCATCTTTAAAAAACTTATACTTTTCTCATACAGAAATTTGTCAACTCCTGTTCTTATTAATAATGGAACTTCAGTAACATAGCAACCAGGTACTTGTAACGGTTTAAAGTTTTAAGTGAGTTTTGAAAGATCCTATAATTTTATCCAGTGATTTCAAATTAAGGAAGGCTGGATTCTTTAGTGTAGTGATAGTATGTCTGCCTCATGTTCAAGAGGTGCCGAATTTTTCTCTCGGTTCCTTAAATAAGGCTTTTTATATAGGGTTTTGCCCTATCCTGAGAAGACGAATTTGAAGTAATCATGACATATATCATGAGATAAAACCTACTTCGTTAAAGGAAGTTAAACTAATTTTAAAATATAAATAAATGGGAAATTCCATTCATAATATATTTATCCTACCATGCTCTAGAAAGAAAAATTCTGATATATTCCATTTACATGGCTTTCTCTACATCTCTGCAGTACATTATTGTTAAAAAGCTTATTTTTCTATTAACTTAATACTAATTGAGAAAAAACTAGCAGAAAGGATCTTATTATTTGCTTCCTTGTAAGTAGAAGAGATATAAGGGAGGCTATATCGATGGTCATATCTTTTAAAAGCTGGTTGCTATGTGACTTAAATACCTTTGTTTGTATGTACAGGAGTTGACAAATTGCCGCAAGAGAAAGGTATAAGTATTTTAAAGCTGAAACTAATAACAAGCTATATCTCAAAAACTGTCAACTCCACCTAAAAATGTATATAACATAAATGGTGTGTTTTAACGAGATCTACGTTTTTTGTTAAGTAAGGTTTTGCCTATCTCCCGCGGTTTTTCAGTTATGCAAAATTACGCAAAATTAACCCAGAATAAACATGTCTTCAGAGGCTATTCCCAGAAATTTGAAGATATACATTTTATTTGTCATGTAAATATCTTAAATATAAGAGACTTTAATCAAAATCGTTAGAGCCATTTTTAAGAATATCAAAACTTACGAAATTTTGTCCATGTAAAGGGAGGATTTTCTTGAAAGACTTGGTATTTAATGGTCTTTTCGTTTTTGAGTATGCAGCCCACGGACTCAGACAAACAGACGGGCATAGACTCGGACATTTTTCTAAAAATACCTTTTTTTGGATTCAGGGATCTCAAAACATGTTTTCCAGTGAAATCTCGGTATCAAAATTTTGGGTGCAATACAGTACTTTGTTTATACACTATGTAGAGAAAGTAAAATGGAGAGTAGTAAACATTAGAGCACGTTTGGCAAATCAATTTACCTGGGGTAGTGTAAATATATAGAACGTGTGTTTCGAAAAACAGTTAATGCCCAAAATTTTGAAACAAATTGTATATTTTAATAAGCTCGAAGTTTTACCTGAGGTAACTTATGTCTATCTCCAAAATTGTACAAAATTCACTGTGTATGAAGAAGGCTTCACAGTTTGTTCAGAAGTTCAAGATGTATCTGCTATTCTTTTAAGGATTATCATACACAATGTTTAGTCAAACTCGTTGAGGAGGATGTTTTCTTTTCTTTTTTTTCTTTCTTTTTTTTGTTTTTTTTTTTTTTTTAGAAAATGTTGGTTTCTTTTCATGTAAATATTATTTTGGGACGAGGAGAATTTAGTTATTCTGCATGTTTCATCTTTGTAAGATAATTAAATATGAAATTTGCTGCCTATCCCAGTTTTCGTTGTTCACAGGTGCATCATACACAAATTCACGTACTTACTATTTCTTTATCAAATCCTCTTTTTCGGCTCAGGGGACTGCAAAACATGTACATGTTCGGTAAATGTTTGTATCAAGTTTCTTATCAAGTTTCTTCCTTCTGCAAGTAAGTAATAGGGAAGTAAGAATATATTTCTTTACTTACTGTGTGGGCGAACCCTTTACATGGGTATACTGGGTGTGAATGTCATTTCCTAGTTTGAAGCAGTGAAAGTGTTATTAACAACGCAACATAGAGATTGTTAACCACGCCAGCTGCGCTATGAGAATAACTAATGTTCCATCTCATTACAAAGCTTTGGGCTGCAATCAGAGCTGCCTACATCAAATCATGTTAAATTGCCATTTGTTAATTAGGTAATTAATACAGGAAAGCACGTTTTTCGAGCCCTGGTATGTTTACCTCCGGTCTTAATTGGGTACGAATGAACTACACAGTAACTTGGTAAATAACCGTTTCACAGTTGCAGATCTTTATAAAGGTTTACTCTCAGCTGGCATTCTCAACTATGCACAACCTCTAACGGTGTAATTTATTGCAATTATACTCAGGACTGTAGGAACAAAGAGAGCACGCTTTATCAGATCAATTTGTGAGCGTTCCAAATATAATTAGGTTGTTACAGCTCTTTTGATTTATGTTATTGATTCCAATAGTGAAAGTAGCGTATCTAGAAAGAATATCTTATCCGGCAAACCTTTGGAAAGATAACTATAATTACTCTAGCGAGCGCAAAATGCTTATTGCTAGATCAAATCACATGTATACCTTTAAATGATTAGTGTTTCTTTATGAAAAATCTGACGTGTTCCATTCACATGACTTTCTCTACATCTCTACAGCAAATTATTGTTAAAAAGCTTGTGCTTCTATTTACTTCGTGCTAATTGAGAAAAAAATTAGTAGAAATAGTCTTATTACTTGCTTCCTTGTAACTAAAAGCGAAATCAGGGAGTACCGTAGTTTAAAATGATAGTCAAAAGCTGGTTGTTCTGTGACTGAAATTCCTTTGTTTGTATGGACAGGAGTTGAACATTCCTGTATGAGAAAAGTATAAGTTTTTCAAAGCTGAAACAAAATACAAGTAATATTTGAAAAACGATGAACTCCACGAAAAAATATATATTTCATAAATTGTGTGTTCTAACGAGCTCTACATGTTTTGTGTGGTAGGTTTTTATCCATCTGTTACGGTTTAGCAGTTATGCAAAAGTAGTCTTCAGAGACTATTCCCAGAAAATTCAAGATATACATTTTATTTGTGAGGTAAATATCTTTATTATACGATATTTTAATCAAAATCATTACAGCCATTTTTAAAAAAATCAAAATTTTCGAAAAAAAGTTCCATGTAAAGGGTAGTTGGGATGGGGGGATTTTCTTGAAAATCTTCGTGTCGCATCCTTGGAAGATACCAAACTTAAATACCACGTTTGGTATTTAACGGTCTTTTCGTTTTTGAGCTATGCTGTTCACAGACACACACACAGACACACACACACACACACACAAACACATGCACACACGGACATTTTTCTGAAAATGCTTTTTTTTTAATTCAGGGGGGCCCAAAACATGTATTTCCGGTGAAATCTGTATCGAATTTTTGAGTGGAATGCAATACCTTCTCTTAACACTATGTACACGGTACGTGTAGAGAAAGTAAAAATCTGATATGTTCCATTCACATAGCTTTCTCTAGCTGTTCATTATACAAACCATTTTTACAAAAGATTATTCTCTTACTTACATTTTTACAAAAGATTATTCTCTTACTTACATAATCTAATCGAATTAAACATTAACAGACATGGTCTCATTGTTTTCTTCCTTTAAAGTAGAAGGTGATCGATGTGTGAAACAATTGAGGTTCGGTTTGTTTTGCAAGGCCAGCAGTAAAGCAAAGAGTTGAAACAAAATCTGGCTTCCTGTTTCAGAAAGGTTAGATAGTTTAAAGTTGAAGCCAATAATAAGAAATATCTGTAAAACGGTAAATTGTGCATGAAGAACGAAAATTAATACATTAGTAGATTATAAGTTCAAAATGAAGGGGATTTCAGAGGCTTTCTTCAGGATACTAGGGATAAACATTTTATCTGTCATGTAAATATCTTAATGCAACATATTGTAATCAAAATTGTTAGTCTTTTTTTTACTTTCTCCATACGCACTATGTACATAGTGTATAGAGAAAGTATTGCACTCCACCAAAAATTCGATACCGAGATTTCACCGGAAATATATGTTTTAGGCTCCCCAATATCCAAAAAAGGCATTTTCACAAAAAGGTCCGTGTGTGCGTGTGTGTGTGTGTGTGTCCGTGTGTCCGTGTGTCCGTGAGTCCGTGTGTCTGTGAACATGATAACTCAAAAACGAAAAGTCGGTAAAATACCAAACTTGGTATTTAAGTTTAGTATCTTCAAGGGATGCGACACGAAGATTTTGAGAAAAATCCCCCCACCCCCAACTACCCTTTACATGGAACTTTTTTCGAAAATTTTGATTTTCTCAAAAATAGTTCTAACAATTTTGATTAAAATTTCGGATATTAAACATATTTACCTGACAAATGAAATGTATATCTTGAATTTTCTGGGAATAGCCTCTGAAGAGTAGTTTATTCTGAATGAATTTTACTAAATTTTGAATGACTGCTAAACCGTAAGAGATGGACAAAAACTTACTACACTAAAAATGTAGAGCACTTTAAAACACACAATTTATGTTATATACATTTTTTTTCGTGGAGTTGGTCGTTTTTGTGACATTCCTTATTTTTGGTTTCTGCTATGAAAAACGTATACTTTTCTCATACAGGAACTTGTCAACTCCTATCCATATACACAAAGGAACTTCATTGACCTAGCAACCAGCTTTTGACTATCACTTTAACCTACGGTTGTCCCTTATTTCGCTTCTAATTACAAGGAAGCGAGTAATAAGACTATTTCTGCTAATTTTTTCTGATTAGCAGAAGTAAAGTAAATAGAAGTATAAGCTTTTTAAGAAGTATTTGTTGCAGGGATATGGAGAAAGTCATGTGAATGGTACACATCAGATTTTTTAGAAAATGAAATGTTCGAAAAGTTTTCCATGTAGTTTCTATTACATGCTTGGAAGATATTAAACATAAATACCAAATTTGATATTTAAAGGTGTTTTTGTTTCCGAGCTATTCTGTCCACAGGAATACACTCACATTTTTTAAACATCCTTTTTTGTTTCTTTATTTGTTTCTTTTTTAATTCAGGGGTCACAAAATATATTTTTCCTATTAAATCTTGTTATAGAATTTTTAGGTGGAATATACCTTTTCTATACACTATGTATATAATAAGTGTAGAGAAATCAATACAGATATTTGAAATCTCACTCTCAAAGTCGTTATTCAGGTATAAGAAAGGCGGCCTCCTTACTTTCAGATTTGTGGTAGCACTCCCTTCTTAAGCACGTTCCGCAAAATGAATTCCTATTGTGAACACTTTCGAAACTCAATTGCGGCTGTGTTCTTTGTTGGTGGCGTAATTTGCACCGTGTTGTAGTGCACTTTTGTTATTGTATCGTATTTTTACACGTCTGTTCGTGTTTACTTTACACAAGTTCATCTTAAAATGTTTCATAACACAACCCAAAAGACACTTTATTGTTATCAATATATTTCCTGTATTCATTTCAGTTGAGAGGTTTGTAGTCCATGAACTGTCTGCCTGAAAAGCTTTTTATTATCCTCTACATTCGGCGAAGACTTTTGAGGATATTGTTTGTATGTTTCTCAACACAATACATTTGGAAAGCGTAACCAACGGATAATTCTACACTAGAGACTCTAAATGAAAAATAAATGTCCCTTTCTCCTATCATTCTCCCAGTTTCTTTCATATAATTTTAATTACTTCCAGTTCTGGTTAAACTCATTATAAATGAAACCAGCAAATCGATGCGTAGATGTACGTACAGTTTAAAGATACCTAGTACTCAGTCTAAGGACCAAAGATTTTATCGGATAGCGAAAGCGAAGAGGATTCCATATAAGCTTAACGCCCTTTAACCTTGAAGTCATATCGGACAATGAATAAAATCGATGAAATAATGCTCAAATAATCTCCATGGAGCTAAAAGTTAACTCCACATTCATCTTCTGAAGATAAAGAATCCCCCCCCCAAAAAAAAAACTTTATCCGATTAGCCCTCGCAAAGCAAAATTAAACTCGCGACCTCTTGAATATGAGGCAAACGCAGGTGCGCGCGCGTGTGTGTATGTATGTATGTATGTGCATGTGTGTGTGTGTGTGTGTGTGTATCAAACTGAATTTTCAATGAAGATATTTATAAACATTTCTTAGACAATAAATGTTGACATAGCTTTCTTCGTGTATCATGTTCTCAAGGTTCGTGAATTTCTAAAAATGATTCGCCCTGAAGCTTTAAAATGAGCCCGACTTAAAGACGAACCTAGACGTTACAGCATGGTTACGGACGATAGCTTTAACTTCCTAGTTTTTAACACAATGTAATAAAAACTTGACATTAACATTACTGTTCATTAATTGATTTATTGACCAATCAGTGCATGTGCGCTTTTCAAGCTATTGTTAAATATGTGTGCATAGTATTCAAAATAATATGGAGATGAGGTATACCCAATGGGTCCCTCATTTATGAAAGAACGATAGTTCGCATTATAAAAGGTCTTTTGAAGAACGGGTCCAGTCGTAGTCGGCTCCTAATGTGAGTTAGTGAGTTGGATATTTTGCCAAGGGAGAAATAAACAGCACCAGGACGTTCGTTACGTTGCTGTAGAATTTTTCTGCTCGTGAAGAAATTGACTATTCTAGTTTCTCTGTCAATTTGGCTGTTTCTGACAAACCAAGGAGCGCTTGTTGAGAAGCGTAGAATATTATTTTGAAATGTTTCTGTGTATTGGTTTGATTTCGGAAGCACCGATCCCTCCCCAAACCGGGAAGGCATTCAGTAACAGTGATCTTAATAGAGCGGTATAAAGTAGTATGCCGTTTTTTAGTTAGAGTGAAGATATTTTGTTGGGATGTGGGTACAGCCTTTATAACCTCGTTTGAGCTGTTTAAGTTTGTAATTTACATGTGCTTTTCATGTGAATCGTCGATCCAGATGCACACCAAGGTACAGGTACAGGTACTTTTCAGAGTACAGGTTTAGCTTCAATTGGAGGAATAGCTGGTCTGCACAATGTAAATATGTTTTTATGATTGAGTGAAATGCGCCACATCCATCGTCCTCCGCCGGGTTTAAACCCGCGACCTAGGATATATGAAGCTAGCAAGGCGACTATTTCCATAGGGACGAGTCTTCCGGTGCTATACTGGAAGATGCCGTTGGTAAGTTGCATATCGATATTCATCCATTCGTTTCTTGTATTTCTCTTGTAAGTTTGTTCAAGCGAAGAAGTTGTAAGGTTTCTCTGTGATTTTGCCAAAGTCGACGAGTGTTGTGTTTTACTTCCAAGAAGCTTCTGAGCAAAGTATTGTTACTGTCTTGGTGAAGTTATGGCTCAATCTTTAGCGGAACTTATAGTATCTGAGAAGTCGATAATTGCTGCGTCTGCATCACTTAGTCTTCAGATTGTTTATAGGTCTTAAGCTGTGATCATTTGTATGCTGAAAAGTCTTCCAGTTTATAAATCTTTGTTTGTTTCCAAGTGGGTCGCGGTTCTAGAGTTGGATCGGTATATGTGTCTGTAAACAGTTCAAAAACGAAAAGTCAGTTTAATACCAAACTTGATATTTTCCAAGGATGCTGGCACGAACATATTCAAGAAAATGTATGGACCTCAAACTTCGCTTTACATGGAACAGTTTTTAAAAATGTTCTTTATTTTATGTCAAATGAAACGTATATCTTGAATTTTCTGTGCACCACCTCTAATTATTCTGGACGATTTTTGTATACTTGGTAAATCATAAGAGATATAGAAAATCTTACTACACAAATATATAAGTACACAATTTATTTGTGGATTTAACCGTTTCCGAGATAATTCTAGTTATTAGTTTCAATTTTAAAATACGTGTACATTTCCCAACTGGGAAATCATTATTCATTTTTCTTTCTTCTGGTAATAGAACGGAACGTCAGTGCTTCATAGAGCGACTAGCACTTTAAACTGGTGTATTCCCGTGAACTTTTGGGAAGAAAGGCCTCTGTTCTTTTTTACTCAACACACCCCGTCACATACCATACAACAAGGACGTATGTAATACACGTATTTCCAATTGTTTATATTGAAATACGTAAAGTAGATGCATTAGGTTTTTTAAAATAGTTTGTTGCTTTATGAAATAGAGTCATGTGAATGTAACCGTAAGATTTTCTTTCATGTTAAGATTACTATTGTAAAAACAAGTTTATAGACCAAAATTTCGATATTGCACTACTGGATTGTAATACAACGCTGTTTCTTATTCTCCGTGGTGTTTTCCTTTGTTTAATATTGACTGAAATTGTTTATTACACGTTTCTTGTCTGCTCTTTGATTGTCTTTAATTTAAGTCCGACACACACCTATTAGCTGTGAAGAAAACTCAGACGTAGATGAGCGGCATTTTACCTGAGTGGCTGGAAGACATGTTTCTCAATAATGTCCATGCCAGCTCCTAGGTGAGCATCCATTTTGATATTAAAGCCTGTCACTTAAATCAATGAATACAGGCACAAGAGTGAAGGAAAAGAGACAAGGAGTAAGACAAATATATGATATGGGTGGGGACTGAGCATGACAAAAGAGAATTTAGTATTTCCTTGCCAACATAAACCACTCAACACTATAGAGTTACAGAGAAAAGGTGCACTTTTTATGGAAAATGTATTTTCTAGTTTTTCTTCTTCTCTCCTTTTAAGTTTGATTGCTGATATAAATTCATATGGAGCAAAACTTACTAAGAGAGACAAAATACCCAACACAAAATAAAGCTCTAGCCATACTGTGCAAGCATTTGGAACAAGGAATGTCACATAAACCTTGTAACATTTAATAGGTCCAATCACTATCTTTATTTGTTCCAACGTTTTGTTCTAAGAAATCAGAGTCAGAGGTACACGAGGAAAAGCATATGCAGAGAATATTATCAGATTTTGCACCTTTCCAGGACAAATACAAGAAAACGCTGTCACATAAGGTGTATGGAATGACCAGTGCGTAGGTTTATTTTGGAACAGAGAGAGTGAAGTCGTAGATCTAACCAAACATGCTGGCCGTGGATTGCTACACTTAAATTTACACATCAGCTGATAAGTTACTCCCTGTCTGTGTGGACGTCACGGCCTCCTGAACAGACGCCAGCACCCAATTAGGGACACTTCGTGGCAATTGGATTAGCTGCATAATTCACCGCTACCGCCAACCTGCACACAAAGTTTGGCGTCCGACGCAGGTAAAACACTTCTCCAACCTCACATTCCCCTCTTCCATCACCGTTGTCGGAAATTTACGAAGGTGTTCTTAGAACACGGACTTGGCGTGATTTAATTTCATCTCTTAACAAGGGTCCATTTCTTGTGCAGAACATCCCTCTCAGATTGAAATGTTATAGAAAATAGGTTAATCCAAAGATTGTGTAGTTAAGGAATAATCTTAAATGTAAGGACTGATTTCAGTAAAAAACTAAGTCCCTCT
Organism: Hymenopus coronatus; assembly: GCA_030762935.1. NCBI lineage: Eukaryota > Metazoa > Arthropoda > Insecta > Mantodea > Hymenopodidae > Hymenopus > Hymenopus coronatus. Next base: position 92,543,153 of record CM060891.1, read on the forward strand.
TGGTGCATATTTATTACTCTACATTGTACATGTTTGTAAAATAATAGCAGCAGAAAACACAATTCTATTATCTCAAACATACAGGAAATGAGAAATGCGCACTCCTTCGTTCTCACATGCTTAAAGTACTCAAACCATCTCTAAAGAGCACATATTTAGCAAATGTCATAATTTACTTAATAGCACTATCAAATAAACCTAGTGATCGTGCCATCATCTCTCAGAGTTAATTCTCTGTGTCTCCAATTGGCTACTCATACTGTTCAGCACATTCCGGACAGTTTCTTCAGATTCAATCTTCTTTCTGGACTCTTCAGATGCAGCGTGACTTCTGGAGTAAGACAATTTTCTCTTGGTCCAGTACATAGTTGATTTCCACATAGTCTTTGTCCAAAATTATAATTTATTTATTGAGAAAATATCAGATTGGCTGACTATTTGCTTTCGGCGATAAATCCCTTAAATTCTTCCTCTTTCTTAAGTTTACGGACATTTTCTGGCTTATAATCCTCTGAGATAACACATCGGAATCAGGCCTCATTGAGTAACCCTTCGGCAGAGATGAGCTTCTTATCGCGTGTTCTAATAAAATGTTAAGTTATTCTGAAATAAAACAAACTATGAAACGCAAATTAATAAATTCTTGTCATTGTGTACTGACGAATACGCGCGCGCTCTTTGGGGAGGTTATGCGCACTCTTTAGTACAGCAACAATCACTCCAAACAAGGACTTGAGGTGACAGCAGACATTTATGTGGCTGCATCATGTGCTTTGAAAGTCAGTTTTTATGTCAAAGTTTATAGGCTAATTTCTTTTGAATTACAGCTTGTATAACAGAAGAACAAAATGACATCAGAATCTTTTGCAGTAGTCAATTAGACATCCTTTGTGTGCGAGAGGCAAATTACAAACCCAGTGGATATTACAATATTCTGGAGGCCACTCGGGCTCTCACGTAGTCCGATACATTTGCAGAAAAATCGAACGTTGAATTAACAAAATATGTTTAGGGATAGTTTCTTAGTTTGTGTTATATTACGGATGAACAAAATACAATTATGGATAGTTTCGTAGTTTATATTTAGCATATTTTTGAAACAATATAATCATTGATACATACTTTAGAACCACTGAAGAAGAAACTATTTTCAAATCTGGTGATGCTGTGAATACAAACGAAAGGTGCTCAGCTTCACCGTTGCCATTTATCACGTACAGACTCTGGATTCTACTTCAACCTGCTCAGTATACTTTTCACTTTCTCTACGTATAGAAGTAGAACATATAACCACAAATACACATTCTGGGGCTTTCTTAAAAACTAAAGGAAAGCATTTTTAGAAAAAAGTCTGTGCGTGTCTTAGTTTGAACAGCTAACTCAAAATCTGTTGTGTTCCATTTACGTGACCATCTCTAGCTGTTCCACAAATAAACTTTCCTTACAAAACAGTATTCTTTTATATACTTTAGCTAATAAAGATAAACGTTGCCAGAAATGATCTAAAATACTTGGGAATACGCTAGTGATAGTTAAGTCTTTTAAAAGCCGGTCGCTATGTGAAATAATTGAAATTCTGTTCACTTTGCTTGCCAGGAGTAAACAAAAGAAAGACAAAAAGAAAAGTATCCTTCCATTAAGGGAAGTTTAAATACCTCGAAACCGAAAACAATAACTCGGACTATCTCGAAAACGGTTAACGCTACAAAAAAACAAAAAACAAATATGTGTTCTATTCACATTACTTTCTCTACATCTCTGTAACAATTTATTGTAAATTAGCTTATTCTTCTATTTCATGCTAAAACATTAGCATAAACGGTCTTATTATTTACAAGTAGAAAGGAAATAAGGGAATACACTAGACTAAACCAACAGTCAAATGCTTTAAAATGTGGTTGCTATTGGATTGAAATCGTTTCTCTGCGTGGCCAGGTATAGACTAGTTCTCGTATGAGAACAGTTTTAAGTATTTTAAAACTGAATCAATAACAAGGAATATCTACAAAATGGCCAACTCCACGAAAAAATTGTATATGACATAAATTGTTTATCTTACCGAATTCTATTTTTTTTATCTATCTCTAATGGTTTAACAGTTATGCAAATTTCAATAAAAACCATCCAGAATAAACAGGTCTTCAGAGGATATTACCAGAAAATTCAAGATATATATTTCGTTTGTCATAAAAATATCTTAAACATTAAGGTATTTTGATCAAATTCGTTAGAGGTATTTTTGAGAAAATCAAAATTTCAAAACATTTCCATGTAAATCTTCGTGTCGCATCTTTCGAAGATACCAAACTTAAATAGCAACTTTGGTATTTAACAGTCTTTCCGTTTCTGAGCTATGCTGTGCATAGACACACACACTCATGGGCACACAGAGATCCCTTTTTCTAAAAATGCTATTTTTTTTATCCAGGGGGAGCCAAAACATTTATTTTCGGTTAAATCACGGTATCGAATTTTTGGATGCATTACAATAGCTTCTCTATACACTATGTACATAATACATGTATAGAAAGTAAAAATATATGTAACATAAATTGTGTGTTTTAATAAGATCTACATTTTTTGTGAAGTAAGTTTTTGTCCATATCTTACGGTTTACCAGTTACACAAAAGTCATCCACAGTTTCTTACAAGGCTATTCCCAGAAAATTTAAGATATACATTTCGTTTTTCATGAAAATATCTAAACATAAGACGTACAGGTGTTTTTGAGAAAATCAGCGTTTTCAAAAAATGTCCCATGTCAAAGGTATTTGGAGGGAGTTAAGCAACATTCGGCAAAACTCATCTAGAATAAAGAGGTCTTCAGAGGATATTCCCAAAAAATTCAAGATATACATTTTATTTGGGATGTAAATGTCTTTAATATACGAGATTTTAGTCAAAATCGTAGAGCCATTTTTAGAAACTAAAAATGTTCTAAGATTGTGCAATGAAAGGGTGGGTGGTAGGTGGATTTTCTTGAAAAGCTTTGTGTCGTATCCTTAGAAGAGGCTGAACATAGATACCACGTTTAGTATTTAACCGACTTTTCATTTTAGAGTTATGTTGGGTGTGTGTGTGTTTGTGTGTGTGTGTGTGTGTGGTCACATTGACTCAATAACGAAAATTTAGTAAATACTAAACTTGATATTTAGGTTAAACATTTCCTAGCATGTGGCATGAATGCTCCATACGATTACATACGAATTAGTCCTCAAAAACAAAAGCAAAACATCAATTCATTCCTGAGTATCCACACCCAACTACCCTTTAAATGGAACACTTTTCCAAAGTTTGGATTTTCTCAAAAACTTCTGATAAGAATACCATATGTTTAAGATATTTTTATGACAAACGAAATGTATAGTTTGAATTTTCTGGGAATAGCCTCGGAAGACTTCTTCATTCTGGATGCCTTTCGTATAACTGGTAAGCCTTAAGAGGTTGATAAAATCTTGCTGCACAAAACTGTAGATCTTGGGAAACCACACAGTTATTTCATATATTTTTTTTATAGAATATAACATATTCTTTGTTATTGGTTGTCATTTTAACAAATGGGAAGTGTCTTTTCTTTCATAGAGAAGAGAACCGAACCTCAATTGTTGCATAGCGACCAGCTTTTAAAGTATTTGTTATCGTTTGATCCTAGCGTAAACCCTTATTTCACTTCTATTTACAAGGAAGTAAGTAATAATGCCAATTCTGATAAGGTTATCTCGAATAATATAATGTAGATACACAATAATCTTTTGCAAGAGTGGTTTGTTTGTGGAACAACTAGAGAATGGAATATATCAGATTGTTTCCTTATCTGTTAAGATATTTCTTTTTATCTCGTGGTTATTTTCCTTTTTTGCTCTCTCTACCAACTGATGTATATGTACATAGGAGATAAATCTGGTATTGTACTCCATACAAAAATTTGAAATAGAAACTTCACGGAAGTACATGTTTTGAGGTCCCCTGAATAAAATCATGTCTAGAAAAAGTCCGCGTTTGCGTGTGCATAACTCAAAAAGAAAAATTCGTTTTACCTCAGAGATGGATATGATCTTACTGTATATTTTGTTAAAGCTCACAATTAATATTAAATCATTTCACAATCATTTAAAAATATGTATCCTTTTTTGGTTTGAATGTTTAGTTATTATATATATTTTTCTCAAACGGGAAGTCGTTATGCTTTTTTTTTTCTCTTGGTCAAGCAAAGAGAATTAAACTCAATCCATCACATAGTGAGAAACTCCTAAAAGATTTGACTAAGCGAGTATAGTCTATTCCTTTAATGTCATTTTACCTCAAGGGAATACGTAATAAAATATTTGTATACAAATTCTTAACCCGGAAATGATAAGAGAAATGAAGTTTGGATACTTGCTAACCCATTAACGACTATTGTCCTCGTATGAGGACAGCTTAGCAAAAAATAATCATAAACAATATATCATTTTTTTCATTAAAATACAGCAGTATGAACTATATGGTACTTGTAAAATTGCATATAATTTTTCTTTCAAAATAATTTAAACAGTAATATCCTTTACTTGGCAACAAAGAAAATATGTATTCGTACTCAGATGCAGCAGTGCAATAAAAATAAAGTAATCACTTTCATACTTAAATTACACCCAGGCGCTCTTGTTAATAAACGTTAAAAAAAAAAGGGAGTAAACTTTACATTGAAGAATTTGTTCACGATTGTATGTACAAAACTTATGATAAAATGACGTATTCAAATGATGACCCTGGCCTAATGTGTATATCATTTACACGCGATTTTTTTTTTTTTAATCTTTTAAATTTACTGTTTATGTCAAAACTATTTTATAATTATGTAATTTTTATGTGTATCAGTGTTACTGTTGCTGTTGAGCCTTTAGTTCCGAAATGTCACCAGTCAATTGGAAGTGAAATTTTAAGAGGTAAACTTCAAGGACCCTGTTTCTCTAAGGTAAGACAAATTTTTACACACGTTTTATTGATGTTATATTTTTTTATTTTTATTCTGTAAAGTTTTGTATATGAAGTAACTGTAACATGCTTTGGTAAAATTTCAGATTCAACATCATTATACCAAGAAGGAAACTGTTTGGCATTGAACTTCTGATGTTAGATGTGACTTTTGCTTACTTAGAGAGATATTAGATAATCCTGGCAAATGTGTTGAACATGCAGATCTGATGACTAGACGAATTAACTGATGAAGATGACTATGACGTCACTGTAACAGGAGAAGCTCAAATAAATGATACTCATGGCAGGTTAGAACTACAACATAATTTGAGAAGTGTGAGCGACATTGAAGCCTTTACTCCAACATCATCAGAAAATGCCTGACATGTTAAGGAACATGAAACTGGAGGAAGATATGAAACTCACAATGGAGGCTAAGGCTTCCTTGGCATCTGAAGATAAAGTAAAACTACTTCAAGAATTTAGAAACCACACTACTGTTGAAATTTTCATAAAATGTTCTTTTGACATAGTAACACACACACTGAAAGTGTAAATATGTAGCTACAATGCATAATCAAATGGACTTTGTGTTAAACAATCAAGAGCTGAAGTTTTTTTTTTTTTTTTTTTTTTTGACCTACATCATGGCATTTTCAGCACAAAATAAACTCCACAATAGGACTATTGGTCGTCTTCTGAGGATGTTGGAGTAAGTTGGTCCAATAAGCTATGCCTAGAAGTCGCTTCAGGAAAATAAAGCGAATGCTACATTTATATGATAATAAAGACTTAAATAAAGAACAATCCTGATAAACGCTTCAAAATACGTTGAGTAACGGAAATGATAAACAAAACCTTTCAAAATGTTGGATACTTTGAGCAGGAACTTTCTGTGATTGAGACGATTGAACAATATTATGGACACTGTGGACTTATGCAATTCATCAAAGGAAACCCGATAGGGTTCGGGTTCAAACTATGGGCTCGTGTTCTGTTATAATACTTATCCGTATAATGGTAAAGCACAACATGATTCTGCTGTAGTTGAAGACCTCCTTTCCGTAGCCACTGATCCATATTGTATATTTGATAATTCTTTCACAAGTTATCCCCTCTTAGTTGAGATGAAGAAAATTGAATTTCGTGCACAATCAGTGACAACTGTACACGAAGGTAGTGCTCAGTAGCAAAGAAATGAAGAAGTAGGAGAGCCAACAATTATAACTGTGTTGTTCCCATAAATAATAAAGTCGCATATACCAAAGAAACTATAATTCTAACAAAGGGGAGGAAGAAGTTGACAATCATGATTGGTTAGTGTCTAAATACAATATTTCCATCCGAGGAAAGAAATTGTATTGGTCATTATTTACAAGAATGCTCGACATAAGGATTGTGAATGCCTGAATAATTTATAAGATGACAATTTCTCAGGATAGAACACCAATACCATTTCTGGATTTTAGGGGGCATCTGCATTTATCACCTCAAAGAAGAATATACAATACTAGTGCTAGGACGGGAGGTAGTCAAGCTAGTTGCTACAATAGCAGCAGTTCGTTTCCACAATAAGAATCACATCATAAGTAAACGAGACAAACAAAGAAAATGCCAAATGGAAAACTGCAAGGGAAAACCGTGTATATTTTGTAAAAAATGTAATATATTATCTGCTTTGGACCATGCCATACAAAGTAAAATACAGTGCAACGTTTAGATTTACAATAGATTGTTATAAAATAATGTTGTAGGTGATATTTGTGAAACAGAAAGCTATGTTCTGTATCCACGAGACTATATATCATAAAATAAGAATGTAAAATAAATAAAATACAATATAAAATGTATACTTACATTTAAATGATATTGTTGTAAAATGGTGTTTATATTATTTGTGACTCATAAAACTATGTAATTCTATTCGTGTAATTTTGCATATCACTAATAATAAGTGTTCTCATTTGAGGACGGCCTTTAACCCCCAGATTTGTAAAATAAACTAAAGAATACGGTGTAGTTAAATCAATATAGGACATATTTATAGATTTTTCAGAAAAAATATAATTTGGCCGTTTATGGGTAAGACACACACGCCATCATTTGCCAGGTATGAAAATGACAAACTTCATTAAATAATTACAAATTATTCTTCTCTGTACACTAATGTTTTCAGAAATTGAAGTCCACTTTAATACACCATCTAAAACATTAGATAATGAGTGATTATTTTGGCTAAAATCGGCAATATAAACTCTTTTTGAGTATTGACTCAACATCCTGCCTGTAACAAAGGCCTTGTTATTCAATTTAAATGCAATTTAATACATAATTATTTTAAATCATTGGTGAAGAGAACCTTTGAATGAAAAATTTACATAATAGCTTTAATGGTCGTTAATGGATGGAGATGTTGAACCTGGAACACAAAGCATGGATTTATACACAGGAAGCAAACCTATTTTTAGCATCAACTACACTACAGAGTGCAATATGGTATTGATGTCATGTGTCAATAGCTTCCTGTGAATATCTGAGTGCATCGATCTCGACTTTGCCGATGAAATCGCATTTTGAGCTCGGACAAGTGTTATCAATGCCCAGAACTGATTTGATTAGGTACCCACAGTGGCCGCCGAGCCGTCGCTTCCAGTAACTCGTGTACGCTACAAAGCAAAGTTGACACAGGGCAATTAAGGATTTCGGGCTTAACGCTTCGTGTTCAGCATTCAAGATGGTGGCGCTGAAAATCTTGCCTTAGGGACCCTTACAGAAAGTTAATCCCTTGTCCATGCGTCCATTTAACTCTCCAAGGACTGTTAAAACACCGTCGTCTAAACCAACGACCATAAAGATAAAAGTATTCCCTTTCTTGTCACATTATACATAAAATGTATTCTACTGGTTATTACTTTCTCTGTACGTGCTATGTACATAGGTAGGGAGAAGGTATTGTATTCCACCCAAAAATTCAATACCGTGATTTCACCAGAAATACATGTTTGTGCTGTTTCACCAGAAATACATGAATTTAAAATGAATTTTTAGAAAAAGGCAAGTGTGTGTGTGTGCGTGCGTTTGTACAGCACAGTTCAAAAACAAAAAGTCCGTTAAATACCAAACTTGACATTGAAGTTTAGCGTCTCCTAAGGATGCGTCACGAAGATTTTCAAGAAAGTCCCCCACCCCAAACTAACCTTTACATGGAAAAACTTTTCTAAATTTTGATTTTCTCAAAAATGACTCTAACGATTTTGATAAAATACGGTATATTAAAGATATATACGTGACAAATACCATGTATTTACAAAACATTTTGGGAAAGCCTTAAAGACCTCTTTATTCTGGATACAACTTCCTGAAGTTTACATTTCTGGTAAACCGCAAGAGATAGACAAAATCTTTCTATACAAAATGTATATCTTGTTAAAACACACAATTTATGTAACATACATATTTTCGTAAAGTTGACCATTAGTGAGAAATTCCCTGTTGTTGGTTTCAGTTCTAAAACAATCTCATACGGGAATGTGTTTACTTCTGAATATGTATATAATAGCTTTCAACTACATGGCAACCAGCTTTTAAAAGATTTGACTATTGCTTTAGCCTAGTTACTTTCTTATTTCCCTTCTACTTACATGAAAGCAAGTAATGAAACAATTTGTGCTAATCTTACCTCGATTAACATCTTACCTCGATTTGACTATTGCTTTAGCCTAGTTACTTTCTTATTTCCCTTCTACACACATGAGAGCAAGTAATGAAACAATTTGTGCTAATCTTACCTCGATTAACATAAAATAGATAGAAGAATACGGCTTTTTAACAATAACTAGTTATAGAGATTTAGAGGAAGTCATGTGAACGGAGCACATCAGATTTTTGTATCTTTATTTTACGTTACATGGCTACATAGGTCTTATTGCAACAGACGTACATATATGGAGTACGTGGTTCATATAATATAACAATTTTTTTTGTTATATTGAGTATAACACAATAGTATAACAATAAAATTACAAATTAATTAAAAGTAAACCATTCTTATATAAATGTAGGGTTAATTAGGTTGGTGTTTTTTTTTTTCCTACTGGCTGATGTTTAAATGTACGACGATAACATTTCTTCCTTAGATGAGATGGATAATAATGGTTGATTTCATGAGGAATATGCCGTTTCTTGCCTTGGTGGTTTCCGATAAATTTGCGTAGAATTCATCGGGAAGGCTGTATAGCTCACTGTATTAGGAATAAAAATCTGATGTGATCCATTCACATGACTTTCTCTACATCTCTGTAACAAATCATTGTTAAAACGTTTATGTTTCTATTTACTTCATCTAATCGAGAAAAAATAGCAGAAATAGTCTTATTACGTACTTCCTTGTAAGTAGAAGCGGAATAAGGGTGTGCCATAGGTTAAAGTCATAGTCAAAGGCTGATTGCTATTAGACCAAAGTTCCTTTGTTTGTATGGACAGGAATTGACAAATTCCTGTATGAGAAAAGTATAAGTTTTTCAAAGCTGAAAGAAAAAGGAATATCTTAAAAACGATAAATTCCACGAAAGAAATGATATAACATAAATTGTGTGTTTAATGTGCTCCAAAATTGTTTGTGGTAAGTTTTTGTCCATCTCTTATGGTTTAGCAGTTATGCAAAATTCCGTAAAATTCATCCAGAGCAAGGTGGTCTTCAGAGACTATCCCCAGAAAATTCAAAATATACATTTTATTTGTCAGGAAAATATCTTAAATATACGAAATGTTAATCAAAATCGTTAGAGCCATTTTTGAGAAAATCAAAATTGTCGAAATTTTTTCCATGTTAAGGGTAGTTTGGGGTGGAGCATTCTTCTCAAAATCTTCGTGTCGCATCCCTGGAAGATACTAGACTTAAAACCAAGTTTCGTATTTTACCGACTTTTCGTTTTTGAGTTATCGTGTTCACAGGCACACGGACACACACACCACGCGCGCGCGCGCGGACGTTTTTGTGGATATGCTTTTTTTGGATACTGGGGACCCTAAAACATTTATTTCCGGTGGAGTGCAATACCTTCCCTATACACTATGTACATATTACGTGTAGAGAAAGTAAAAGGGACATTCTGTTAAAATGTGTCTGATGGACTGTCTCGTATTACAGTGTATACATAACGCGGTTCAATCTTGATGTGTAGAATTGAGTGTCCTAGCCTCAAACGAGAAATTAAAATGTGTTCTTTCCTCTTGAGGGTTGTGATGGGTTATTGAATTCTCAATGTTTCTACAATTTCAAATATTTTCTATGTGAGTTTCTCTGCTAGTCATTTACTACGCCAATACTCATGTAGTTGCTGTTTTATCTGCGGCCTAGTACTCATTCCCTTTAATACTCTGAACTGATGGTATCGGCACCAGAACTACTTCTTTAATTTTTATGAATTTAATTGCAAAGTAGGTGTACGTCTTCAATGAGGAAAGACATGGAGATCGTAGCCATTAGCATGTTAATCAGATCGGAAAACACAATGAATTAGTGATATGAATCAATTATGTACTGCTCACAAGAAAAAGTAGAGATCGTTGAAACTCACGGTTCATGTGAAATAGAATGTTTGTTAGTATTAGCCATTTACTAGGTGCAGGAGTTGGCGGTTTGACTTTTACTTTCTCTACATAGTACATGGTACGTAGGTAGAGAAGGTATTGCACTCCACCCAAAATTTGATACAGAGATTTTACCGGAAATACACGCTTTATTGTCCCCGGTATCCAAACAAAAATTAGAAAAAGGTCCGGTTGTTTATGTGTGTCCAAATGTTTGCAAACAAAAATGAAAGTTCGGTAAAATACTAAACTTAGAACGTAATTTAAACATATTCCAGAGATGCGACACGAAGATTTTGCGAAAAATCCCAGGCTTTGCTTTACATGGAAAATATTTCTAACGATTGTTCAAACGATTTTGATTAAAATACAGAGTAGAAATGGAAATGGAGCTTTGTTTATGGAAGCTCTTTAACTGCTGTAGTTCTCAGCCTCCATTCTATACTGGGCGTGAAAGATCACTTAATTTTGCTCTCTATCAGGCTTGAGGTTCTTTTACGTGCCATAAATCAATGACACGGGATCAACGATTTTACTTACCTTCTGAAGGAAAACATGCTAAGGGTGTTTACGCCCGAAAAAATCCATCTTCCTCCACCTGGTTTAAACCCGCGAACATTGGGTAAATGAAGTTAGCATGGGAACCATTACACCACGGAGGGTGACAAAGCACCGTACATTAAAAACATTTACATTACAAATAAAATCTATGTTTTGAATTTTCTGGGAAGGTAGAGCACTCCATTCTCAAAGAGTTTTGCTGGTAAATTGTAAGAGATACACAGAAACTCAATACAAAAAATGTAAACACACAATTTATGTAATATATATATATATATATATATATATATATATATATGCGTGGTCTTAACCACTTTTGAGATATTCCTTATTATTGATTTCAGCTTTAAAATACTTAAAACTTTACTCATACAAAACTTTGTCATCTCCTCGCCATGCAAAGTAACGGAATTCAACCACATGACAACCAGCTTTTAAATATATGACTATTGCCTTAGCGTAGTGTATTCTTTTATTCCTTTCTACTTACAAGAATGCACGTAATAAAGGCCATTTCTGTTAATGTTTACATTGAAGTAGATAGAAGATTAAGCATTTTAAAAATAATTTGTTACACAGATGTAGAAATATGTGAATGAATACATCAGATTTTTAAAATATATTATGCATTCCTCATGTATAAGTCGTTATTCAGTTTTATTTCCAAACAACCTTCTTGTGGCATAAGTCATTTTGTTAAATTCCGTTTTGAGCTTCGTCACATCAGTTGCTTCTAGCGATCATAATAACAATGATAATGTATTTCACCATTTGGCATACTACAATGCATAAGGTTTATTCACCAAATCATTAAAATGCATCCATATTTAAATATTCTTTCATATTGTAATAATTAAGTAGCTTAATTCTGCTTTTAACACTAATTTTGAAAGAATTTGCATTTACAATTTGTCTTATATTTAAAGGCATATTTGTCTTATATTTAAACCTATAATTATAATTTCACTCCAAGGTAAAGTTAAGGGTTAAGAGATTTCTGTAACCGAAGCTTAGGAGGTACCATGTTATTTCTACCCCTTGTATCATGGGTATGTATGTCAGAGAAAAGTAACTCATCTGTCTTTTGGGGATGAACAAAATTCAAGCATGTAAATACATACAAAGATGCCATGGTTAAAATTTCAAATTCTTTAAAAATAGGTCCACAATGTTGGCGAGAATCACAATATTAGATTATTCTAAGAGGCTTCTTCTGGAGCAAAAATACTTGGTTGGCTTCCCCACTGCTACCGCACGGTAAAATACCATAGATATAATAGAATATAAAATTTAAAGAGCAGCATTTAAACATACGACTGTCATTTCAGTTTTCTATATCCACTTACAAATGCACTTACAGCGAACTGCCTGCAGATGGACAAATAAGCTTTTGTAAGAAAAGTTCCTAGAAATGATATTAAAATGAGCGATATGATGTAAAGAATGGCAAGCGTATGACATTTTCCCGCTATATCTAGTAAATGATTAACGCTGTGGTAAGATGTTTCTAACCAACTATTAACTCGTGCTCTTTTACACGAATACCACCAACCGCAATGAAAACACAAACACATGTGGTTCCCTCGAATTGATTTCATTGCAGTTGTGGCTTGAAAATGCTGTAACATTCTGGGTTTTTGGAAAAAATGTATTTATTATTATTATTTGTAATAAACCCTAAAATTCGTGTATTACAGCAACGTCCGTTCCATAAAATAAGTATGACAAAATCTCATGTAATATAACAAACTTACTTAAGCAACAACCTTAATGTTCCATTCACATGAAATACTCTACTTGCTCTATAAACAATCTTCTTAAAAAAGAATATTCTTCGTTATACTTCTTATACTAATTGAGATAACCATTAACAGAATTGTCTCATTCCTTACTTACTTATAGGTAGATAGCAAAATAAGGAAGATACGCCAACGCGACAGTCAGATGTTTTAAAAGCTGTCGCATTGAAACTCGATTCTCTTTCCATGGCTAGGGTTAAAACAGAAGATGTATGAAACGGGCAAGCACTTTTTGTTTGAGAAAAGTTTATGTAATTTCAATTTGATACCAAGAACAAAGAAATCTTGGAAATGATTAGTTATAAAAAAAGTGTATACGACCTCGAGTGTGTGTTCAGCGAGTTTTTTGAGTAAGTTTTTCCTTATCTCTTACGGTTTAACAGTTACGGAAAACTCATTCAGAACGAAGAGCTCTCCTAGGCTATTCCCAAGATATTCAGGATAACGTTTTATTTGCCATGTAAATATTTTTAATATAGGCTTTGCTACCAAAAAATAGTTACAGCCTTTTTTCGAAATAATTTCGAAAAATTTTCCTTGTAAATAGTACTTTGCTATAGGGATTTGCTAAAATCTTCGTGTTGCATCCTTGAAAGAGGCTAAACTCAATACCAAGTTTGGCATTTAACCGACTTTTCGTTTCTCAGTTATGGATCCACAGACACATATGCTCACATGTTTTTAAAAAATAATTTTATTTTAAATTCGGAGGGTCTCAAAACATGCATTGACAGTGAAATATCGATATATCAATATTGAATTTTTGGATGGAATACAATCCTTTGTGTACGTACCATGTGTATTGTACATATGTGAGAGTGAACGTAAAAATGCCTCGACAAAACATCAGAGAATCTCACTTTGTCCACCCAGGGGCCTAATACGGTAGGTACGGGTTTGGCGCACCCGGGGTCCCGAGCCAACCTTGACTCCCTCAGTGGGCAACCTCCGAGTGGTGAGAGAGTCACTAGGTCAAAACGCCCACCCACGTGTAGGCCGTGCGAGGAGACCCGTGTCGGTGGAAAGGAATATCCTGGTTGGTTGAGGGTTGCGTATCTGAGCCTGGGCCTTCTGTTTTTTCAGTGACTAGGGAGGGTACGCAACTTAATACACCACTTTGGTTTCTGCTTCATCTAAACGGAGGCTAGGGACTAGCCCACCCCTAGTCAATCGGCCAGGACTAGGTATTATACCGAACTCCAGGGTGAGTGGGGCGGCGAGCCTGCTATATCCCCTGTGTAGCCCTGTTATCTCAGTGCGGTGACCCCTTGTAGGACTCCGTGGTGGGTGGGGAGTACAGGCGGATGAAAATTAAAATTTATTTTCATGGCAAAATACAAAAAATCCATTAAATATGGTACTGAGTTCGAAAAAGAAGTAGTCGAGTGTTGTGGTCATCGCTACTTAATTGTTAATAGATCAGAGGAAGGAAGAAAGATCTCTAGCGTAAGCCCTTTTGTTTTTCAAAAAGGTCTTGATAACATTGCTGGTCCTGTAAAAATCTTGTATAAGAGTTCGTAATGGTACGCTCCTGGTAGAAGCAGAATCAGCAAAATACTAAAGGCCAAAATGTTAGCTAGCTATCCAGAAAAGGTCGATGTACACCAAAGCTTGAATTCTTCACGCGGTGTGGTAAACACGCGAGCATTGGACGGTTTGACCTGTGAAGAAATTCAAGAAAATCTTGCTCCCCAAGGCTCTGTGTATCGGATTCAAAGAAAAGTAAATGGAGAATTCGTGCCTACCCGTACCCTGTTTATTACCTTTGATCGGGTAGATCTCCCACAAGGGATAATGGCAGAGTATGAATCCTATGAGGTAAGACCGTAATTACCGAAACCGCTCAGATGTTATAAATGTCAGCGCTTTGGCCACACCAGTGAAATATGCAACGGCGAGCCTACCTGTGTGCACTGTGGCAATATCCTGCATGACGGAGAATTCACGTCAGCTCCAACCTGTGTTAACTGTAACGGTGAACATCCATCAAGTTCCCGTAGTTGTCCCCGTTTTGTAGAGAAAAGAACGGTCCAGGAGATATGGGTTAAAGAGAAGGTGTCCTTCTTGGAAGCCCGGAAACTCTTGAGAATACGCCAACCCTCTGTCCCGAAGTATGGTACCTATAGCTCAGTTGTAGCTAAATCGGTACAAAGTCGGGAAATCGCAACTCAAACCTGCGATATAAACGGGGTTGCGATTGCAGAAAAGATTTTCATAGCCAGCTCACTTCCTAGGCTTTCGACTTCAACATCTAAGTCAGTAGCAACATCGCCTACATCTGAAACTGTAAAAAGCGCTAAAATTAAATCGCCGCCAAAGCAATCGACCTCGACCAACAAGTCTGGAAAGCTAATAATATATAAAGAACCAGAGAGAAAGTTCAAGAACATCTATGAGAGAACTGACTTCCTCAAGCAAAGCGTAAGGTCTACTCCCAAAGCAACAAAGGGAAACAAGAGTACACGGAAGTCCTCTTCTGAGGATTCGTCTGGGAAGGACTCAGGTCGGCGACTATCATCTTCGCCGGTCTCTATTTCCAATCGGTTCGAGGTACTTGAACCGAAATTTTCCATTGGAAAAGGGTCCTCCCAAGTGGAGGAGACGGAGGAAGGTGATACTGCCCTCACTGCCAGAAGGACATTGACAAAGAGGCAGGTCCGTCCTCCCGGAGGTGTCTTCCCGACACCTAAAAAGAATAAACTAAACCGACCTCCGCAGCCTTCAAAATAGAAACAACCACAGTGTACAACTCATGCCATTATAAAGAACATGGCTATTCATTAATGGAACTTACGTGGAATAAGAACACATCGACCTGAGCTTGAGCTGCTGCTTAACCAGAACGATCCTTTGGTCGTATGTTTGCAAGAGACTAAGCTCCATCCACAAGACAGCTTCAAAATCAAACGGTACACACCTTAAAGGTGTGATCTATCATCGGAATAGGGTGTACCTGCGCACGGAGGCACTATGATGCTCATCAGAGATGATATATTCGCTCAATCTGTAGCATTACAGTCCGACTTCCAGTCAGTAGCTGTAAGGATTAAACTGTCAAATACCAGACTCACCATTTCTAATATATGCCTTCCTCCGAATGACGACCTCTCGGTCACTGATGTAGGGGATCTAGTGTCTCAACTATCAACACCTTTTCTTTTGGCAGGTGATGTAAATGACCACCATCCACTTTGGGGCTCACCTCGGGCTTGTACGAGAGGTAAGTTAATTGCTGATTTCTTGAATAATTCTAACCTAATTCTCCTGAACACCGGAAAACCTACATTTCGTTCTGATGCTTTCAACAGTTTTTCACACTTGGATTTAGCAGTTTGTTCACCACCATTAGCAACTTCCTTACAGTGGAATATCATCTATGATCTACATTCTAGTGACCACTTTCCATGTCTTATCAGTCACTTGCCACAATATACATGTTCCACACGTTTACCTAGATGGCGCATAGATCAAGCCAACTGGAACCTTTACTCCCGGTTGGCTGTCTTTTATAAAACAAGCACGACTCTGTGAATGTCTTAGTGGAGCACCTCACGAAAAATATTCTTGATGCTGCCGCGCAGTCCATTCCACGGTCAACGACCCAAACCAGTGGTCGATTTCCGGTACCTTGGTGGACTGATGAATGCCGGAATGCCATTCGTGCTCGCAGGCGTGCTCTCGGGATTTTCCAACGTCGCCCAACACTGGATAACCTGATTGAGTGTAAAAGATACGTGCAGGTAGTTAAGGATAGCAAAAAGACATCATGGAGCAATTTTGTAAAGTCATTCAATCGACATACACCTTCCTGTATCGTATGGGATAAGTTAAGGAGCGTGGACGGAAAAACGACTCATACGCCAATCGCCGGTCTTAAAACAGCTGTAGGAGATGTTAATAAGCTTGACGTGGCCAACACTTTTGGCAGTGCTTTCGCTCAAGTGTCTAGCTCAGACAATTATTCGCCTGATTTTTACCCGTTAAGGCTCAGGTGGAATCGCAAGGTTTCAACTTTTGTTCTAAAAATCTTGAAGATTACAATCGACTTTTCACCATGAGGGAGTTAGATCATGCACTATCATCTTCGCGAAACTCTGCACCAGGTCCTGATGGAATGCACGTCCAAAAGTTGCTACATCTCTCCCCTGAAGGTAAGGCCTTCCTGCTCGAGGTCTATAATCGTGTTTGGGTTAACGCTACTTTCCGTTTTCTTCCATCCAGCTACCGTCCAATTTTCCTCACCAGTTGCGTTTGCAAGGTGATGGAACGCATGATCAATGGACGGTTGATATGGTGGCTGGAAACTCACAACCTACTAACCAACACCCAGTGTCTCGATTTCGACGCAGATAATGAATGGATTCATGAAGAACTTCTAACCGTTGGGGTGTTCTTTGACTTCGAAAAGGCTTATGATACGTGTTGGCGGGCAGGAATAATACGTTTCCTATACAACTGGAACTTACGTGGACGCCTTCCGTTATTCATTCAGGAGTTTATGAGGGACCGCGTTTTCCGAGTAAGGGTCAGGTCGGTTTTATCAAATATTTTTGTTCAAGAGAACAGGGATCGGTACTTAGCGCCACGCTGTTTGCTATAGCAATTAATTCTATCTCGAAATGTATTCTCCGAGGAGTTTCGTCCTGCTTATTCGTAGACGACTTTGTCATCTATTGTACATCTCAGCGCACACATTTTTTGGAACGCCGTCTGCAGCGGTGTTTAGACAACATATCAGATTGGAGCTCTAAAAATGGCTTTCGCTTCTCTGCTGATGAATCACTCTGCATGAACTTCTGGCGCCACAGGAGGCGAATTACCACCTTCGCTGCGGTTTGGCACAGTTTTACTGCCATTCGCGGATGAGACGAGATTCCTTGGGTTGATATTCGATAGAAAACTGTGTTGGTCACCATATATAGCACAGCTGAAAGCGCGCTGTAAACGTTCTCTGAATATTCTACGGATACTGAGTGGCAAATCTTGGGGAGCGGTTCGGACAGTCTTGCTGCGACTTTATCGCGCACTGATCCGAGCCAAGTTAGATTACGGATGCATAGTTTATTCTTCAGCAAGACCATCTGTGCTTAGAAGATTAGACACTGTCCATAATCAGGGTATACGTGTGGCTGTTGGAGCTTTTCCAACCAGTCCAGTAGCCAGCCTTTATGCTGAATCGGCAGAACCCCCTCTGCAGTTTAGACGCGATATTCTGTTAACAAATTTTGGCTGTGGGCTAAAGTGCCTTCGCATCCAACGTTCACTCCTTTTTTTAACACTGAGCTGGACGAACGTTATAGACATATCTCAATTAGTCCACGGCCCCCAGGTGTTCGCTTCCGAATGCTTCTTCATAAGCACGATATCGTAATGCCTAGAATGGTTTCCAAGGGGGAAAGGGTGCACCCACCTTGGTTACTTACAACATCCAATGTAAACCTCGGAATGACGGCATACCAAAAGTCTACAATGCCTTTTTCTAGTATCCGTAGATGTTTTTTAGAATTTTTGTCAAACTACAATGACCGAACTTTTATTTATATATATATATACTGACGGAAGTAAGTGCACCGTTGGTGTGGGGTGTGCCTTTGTTTATGATACCGAACAATATACATGCTGTTTTCATAGTGGCACATCTATTTATAGTGCGGAGCTATACGCAATATATCGAGCCATTCTGCACGTTGGCCGTCGAAATTTAAGTGACTGCCTTATATTGAGTGATTCCCTGAGTGCACTTCAGAGCCTTGGTGATCTCTACAACTATCATCCTATCGTGCAGCGTATCCAGGATGCCCTCCACGTTTTATATACTTCCGGAGTTAAATTGGTATTTGCATGGATTCCTAGTCACATTGGCTTGCCGGGGAATAAACTGGCAGATTTTGCAGCAAAGACGGCAACCACCTAGCCCAGTACAAAAATTTCTTGTATAACGTCGGAAGAGCTTTTTGTGCGCAGGGCGATACTTTCGTGCTGGCACGAAGAGTGGTGAGCTCTCCGCGGAAACAAGCTTAGAGCAGTGAAGGACCTTCCAACAAACTGGGTAACTTCCTCTCGTCATTCCCGACGGGAGGAAGTAATTTAGGCTCGTTTGCGTATTGGCCACTGCAATTTTACGCATAGTTTCCTTTTTTCTAGATTGTGTTAATCTAGCACATATTCGGGAATCACTGCAACTGCCGGTCAGTCTTGCAGAAGTCCTGGTGGACGATAGTCGAGCGGTAGCTAAGATTTTTGAATTTTTATTGAAGATACCCTTCAAATTTCGGATTTAGATGTTTTTATCCTTGTTTTTGTATTAGTTTTGGTTTTCTTTTTTTTTTTTGTTTTTCTTTCCTCAAATCACCAATCTGTGGCTTTTTTCTATGATTACCTTTTTACATTAATTTTTAGACTAATATTTTGTTGTTATTAATGATATTTTTTATTGAGCTTTATCTCTGGCTTTTGACATTATTTGTTTAATGAGGGCGCTGATGACCTTGTAGTTGAGCGCCCATAAACACTAACCATCATCATCTCACTTTGATCCTAAAGGAGGTGACTTGAATACTGTTGTTAATTTAAGTGACACAAATGTGTATTTTTACTTATTGCACTTCTCCAAAAAAAAATCGATACCAAGATTTTACCAGAAACACACGTTTTTGGGACCTCTGTATCCAAAAAAAGGCATTTTTAGAAAAAGGCGCATGTGCGTGTGTATGTGTGTATCCGTGTGTCTGTAAACACGATAGCTCAAAAACAATAGTTTACCAAACTTCACTTTTAAGTTTAGTAACTGCCAAGGGTGCGACACGAAGATCTTGAAGAAAATCCCCCAACCATAAAATACCGTTTACATGGGGAAAAATCTAAAATTTGGATTTTTCTAAAAATGGAGAGAGACAGAACAACTTAACAAAGTCGGTTAAATACCAAACATCATTCTTGAAAATATATTTAAAATACCATTTTAATCATGCAAAATGATATGAAATATCCATGTTTGGAAAAAGCCCATACCTATCCTTACCGAACGGGATGGCTCAAGGTATTTCGTCTGTGGCCTGGATTCGGGAGGTCACGGGTACGAGTGAATGATGGTTAAGTTTGTTCCATCTCCCGATATTTGCCCATCCACGCCGTTTCCATTTTCAATCCATTCATTCCTTATCCCATTATTTTTCCTTTAGGATTTGGAGTGACGGCGATGGTGCCCGGTGCGGCGTGGCAGGGAAAAAAGATGCTCATTGAACCGTCGACTTCAGCTGCTTGCGAATGTAAACTGCCCCTGGCAGGGACGTTTTCCCTGTGCAGGGCGAGATTCCGATTTGCCAGTGCAACTGTTGGGATGCTTCAATCTGGAAACTATAGGTTCCTGAAATTGCTGCGCCATCGCTGTGCTGTCCCAACTAGCCGATGTATCCTCTCGCTTCATCCCTCTCTCCCGAGGGCGCTCCCTGTGGTACGTATGTATACCTTGTTTCGGTGCCGAGTCACTTCCGTCCGTATCCTATCCCTTTTGTAAATAAATGTAAATGGCGTGTTATTTATGGACGCTCTTACACTACTGTGGTTTTCAGCGTCCCACTCTAAATTGGGTGCGAAAGACCGCTTAATTTTGCTCAGTGGCCTCTCTATCAGGCTTGAGGTTCTTTTACGTGCCGTAAATCTACGACACGGGACCCACGTCTTTACTTCCCTTCCGAAGAAAGCCATGATTTTTACACCCGAACAAACCCATCGTCCTCCGCCGGGTTTGAACCCGCGACCTTGGGTATACGAAGTTAGCATGGTAACCATTACACCACCCTTTGGTGGTGCAATATTCGATCAGTATGGTAGAGTAATGTTTCAACATTCAGAGCTGGTGGCTTTTAAAGATCCTCGCCTTCTCTTTAGTTCAATAGTTATTTAAAACATCAAACAAACTGTTCCAGCTTTGATGCGCGCCAAAACCTCTCTGAGGTAGTCGCAAGTCACAGGAATATACCTGCAACATGTAATACAGCGCAGCTCTGAGGGTTACGGCTGACTCAAGTGTTGGAAACGAACAGGACACAAGCATTATGAAATATTGGCTATCACACTCCCTCTCCAGTTCTTCTTCGAGTATTGTAGCTGAGTACGCTCGTGTATTCACGCTCAGATTAGTCGAGCTGAAACAGCCTGACGTAAAGGCTACATCGATTTCACATGATATATAGATCCTTAACACAAACAAAGAAATAGAGGTGCAGCTGATGAATATCCAGATTCCCCAGTTCCAGGTCAGCAAGTTAATCTCTTTGTAAAACAGGCATAGTTTGCGACCTTTCAGAAGAGCAGTCTCTCCTATAAAACTATAAAACATGGATTGACTGATTTTCTCTTTTTATACAATTAGTTAGCGTACCGTGCTAAACATGCAAAGGTAATAAGGCGAAACTTTCTTATTAAATTTGAGGATAATTAAAATATATTGTCATTGGCAGATTCAATTTTCTTTTGTTTACTGTGGTTTAGTTTCTAAATCGTAATTATCTACATGCTTGGAATGTCTCATCTTCTGAATTTGTCTTTATATTCCGTGGATTTACAACTACTTTGTACTCCAAAGCAGTTTCAACTAAATGATCAAGCCTTCTTCTCAAAAATGTGATTTTATACTACACATTCTATTCTTCTGTGCTAATATAAAGGAGAAATTTCAATGTCAACATATGGCGACCTCCTTTTAAACATTTGTCTGACATTCCAGCTTCAAGGAAATGTGTAATGATACACTTTCTGCAAATGCATATTTGGACTAGCATGAAATAGATTCTAAAATACAAGTTTTGTAATGACAGTGTGTTAAAGGTAGGCAACTTCTGTGAGTGCAATACCCGTACATCAAGATTTAAAGTAATATTCTGTTACAACCGTGCGGAAAGATCAGGTGGCAGCATATGGAATACACACTCACTTATACGCTCCTAAATACGAACAAACCATTTTACGCTCATTGCGATGACACGGGATTCCATACACAAAAAATCTGATGTGTTCCATTCACATGACTTTCTCTATATCTCTGCAATAAATTATTTTTAAAAAGCTTATGCTTCTATTTACTTCCTGCTAATCGAGAAAAAATTAGCAGAAATAGTCTTATAGAAGAATAAGCTTTTTATCAGTAATTTGTTGCAGAGATGTAGTGAAAGCCTTTTTTTAGATTAAGTTGGCGCTGTTCCATTTAAAAATTGTATGTTTCTCAAAATATACACTTTCTAAGTGTTTTTAAAATCTGTTCCTGAAAATAAGAACTCCTGACTACCAATCAATGCTGTGAAAACCACATCAATATAATTTTCCATTTCCAATATATTTGCGGTGCAAGTTTTGAGTCACCTGGTACAAAATTATCAGGTCACAGAACAACGGTCAATATACGATGAATGGGAATGTATACGTGATAACGCTAACTGGTTATTTACTAATCTAGTTTTATTTCTTTGGTCATGACTACATTTATAAGTTCTCTGGTGTGTGCATCTTCTCTTTCCCATGATGGTTTAGTGTTAATTTTGAGGGCTCGAATTTAGCATCCCTTTCACTTTCACTGGTTCTTTAAAGTGAGTTTTTATTCTATTTTTCTTTTTTATATACTCGTAATTTGGGTAGCACTAAGCCATGTTGATCAATTGACAAAAATAAATAAACAATTCTGACGTGTTCCATTCATATGACTCTCTAACCTATTCTGTAACACTTTACTCTTACAACGCTTATTCTTCCATCTACGAGTCGTGTTCGGAAAGTAGGCACCATTTCGTTCTACTGCAACGCCACTGTCTCAAATCCACGTATGTTCACTCATCTCTCTGGTTCATTGTCTGTCCACTATGCTATTACAGCGCATCGTGTCGTGTTTACAGTTGTTAGTGATCGTTCAAAATGTTTAAGACAATCTTTGACCCCGCCAACTGTGAAGTGTGTTCCGTAATACGGTTTTTGAAGTCAGATGAAATTCGTCGTCAATGTGAAAATGAAATGATTTGGAATGGTGAGAAAGTAGACTAGGCAATTCAATGATGGACGATCTAACGTTCATGACGCACAGATGGACGGCCTTGTGTTGTTACTGATGTTTTGCTTAAACACTGAATGAGCAATTCATGAAAACAGAAGCTTCGCAATAAGAATACATGATGTGTTTCCACACATTTCAAAAACTGTTATACATGAGATTCTCACAAAGCGCTTAACTTATTGCAAACTGTGTTCCCGTTGGGATGCACAGATGCTTGCGGATGACCATAAAACGAAGCGACGGGACAGTATGAATTCTTAAACAGATAGTGATCGGTGATGAAACCTGTCATGTTATTCCAGAATCAAAACAACAGTTGATGGAGTGGAGCGACACACACACAAACATTCAACAGTCAGCACGAAAAACCATTTGCTCTGTGTTCTGGAACAGACGGTGCATTCTGCTTATTGAGTTCCTCCCATAGATGCAGCCATCAATGCGGTATGATACTGTGAAACATTGAGAAATCTTCCGCGCACAATTCAAAAATAAAGCCGTGGAATGCTCAGTCAAGGCATTGTTAGGCTTCATGGCAATGTACGTCCACATGCTGCTGGTGTCACCAAAACCTTATTCAACAATTTGGTTGGGAGCAGTTCATTCACCCGATCTCGCGTCTTCTATCACTTGTTCTTGAACCTGAAGCGTGAGTTCGGAGTAAACCGCTTTGAGAGCGCTGACAACACAAAACTCGGTGTTCGGCAATTGCTGTTTTTCTGATGGCCGCTTTCTTTGAAAAGGGTATCAAAACTTGATTTCTCCCTATGAAAAATATCTGAAAAACAGTGTCTGCTACGTCAAAAAATAGGTTAAGGGATACTCTTTTATATTCAAATAAATGATGTTGTGAAAACAATTACTTAATACCTATTTTGCAAACTGGTATACCTCATATTTTATGCTAATTAAGTAGAAGGGAAATAAGGAAATGCACTAGGCTAAAGCGATAGTCAAATCTTTGCTGAATTTTCATAACTGATAAAGCGTACGAGATACACAAAAACTCAAAAAAAAAAAAAAAAAAAAATGTATATCTTGTTAAAACATAGAACTTATGCCATTGTATATATTTTTCGCGGAGTTCACCATTTTTAAGATATTCCTTGTTTTTGGTTTCAATTTGAAATACTTAAAATATTCACATACGGGAATTTGTCAACTCTTAGTAATGCAAAGAGACGGATTTAATCCACACGGCAACCAGCTTTTTAAAACATTTGACTATCACTTTAGCCGAGTTTATTCTCTTTTTCCCATTTACTCACAGGAAAGCAAAATAATTTTTGCTAAAGTTTATATCGATTAGCAAGAAGTAAATAGGAGAATAATCTTTTAACAGTGATATATTATCGAGATGTAGAGAAAGTTATCTGAATGGAACACATCAGATTTTTAGAAACATGTTAGTGTGTGAATGTGCGTCTGTGAGCAGCATAGCTCAAAACCGAACAGTCGGTTAAATACCAAATATGAATACGAAGATTTTCAAGAAAATCTCCCCCAACTACCTTTTACAGGGAACATTAGAACGGTAGTTAGCGTCATTCTGAGAAGATGAATGTCGAGTAATTTTGAGCTCCAATAATATTTGAACATTATTTCATTCAGGGTCTGATATAACCAAGTTAAAAGACATTAAGCTTAAAATAAATAAAGAAAAAAACAAATATAAACTAGTTTTCTTATGAGTAGTCGGTCTGGGTAGCTCACTTGGTTAGGCTGGTCTTCTAATCTTAAGGTTGCGTGTTCAAACCCGGACCAGACCGATGGTTTTAAGTGTGCTTAAAAGTGACAGCCCCATGTCAGTATATTTACTGGCACATTAAGGAGTTCCTGCGGGACAAAATTCCTGGACATCTGCGGTGCTGATATGATCCTGAAAATTGACAGCGTCAGTAAACAATTAATTTAAATTTTCTTGAAATTCTGGAGGATGCTGAGCGTTAATATCAAGCTTGCTATTTAATCGACTTTTCGTTTTTGAGTTATACTATCCAGAGACACACGCGCGGATTTTTTCTTATTTTATTCAAGTCCTCAAAACATGCATATCCGGTGAAATCCCGGTGTCGAGTTTTTGAGTGGCATACACTGCTAGTTCTGTTGAATCTTGGCATAGCTTCTAATAGTTTTCTAAGGGTACAGCGCGCTAGTATCCATTCCACAATCACGTTCAGCCAATACGAGCTATGTCAACTTTCAGAGCTCTAGACTCTTATCTGCCAATGGAAACGGGACAAGCGACATGCGCGTGCGTTATCGAATAGACACTAGCGCGGAAAGCACGTAGCATTTAGCGAGCCATATCAGCGCGGCTCGATTGACCTTACACGGACAGTTGCGCGAAAAGTTCAGGTCATTGGTCAATAATATTATTAAAATTTCCATGGATAATATGTAATATAAACATATACAGATGAGTAATTACTGAATAAAATTCTATAGATAACGTATAACCTCCTATACCAAGACATCCAAGGATTTTTCAGCATTAAGTAGTAGTAGACATTTAAAATAACTGGGGTATATCGACGTACATGCTTCGATTTCTGGATTCTGACATCCATTCCGCTTGCTTGGGATTATAGTAGCTTTGCGGGGTGTTCGGAGTGTCCTAGTTATCCCTGTTTATTTTTATGTTGCCATCATTATTTTAAGTATATTATTTATATTAGCATCGGATAGCGTGGATCGAGCAAGTGTTCCTTAGACAGGGCGTGATCGATAAAATAAATTATTTTTATAGATAACACATTAGGAGTTTTAGTTTGGGTATTTATTATTATTATTTATAATATATAATATGAAGATCCCAGCTGAAACTTCCCTATAAAGTGACCTACCCGTTCGTTTACAAGTGAAGCTTAAGATTTCACATTGCTTACATAAGCAGTTTCTTCGCGGTGACGTAATGTGAGGAACTATTGAAGTGCCTTGTCTATTTTCAGGAGACAGTCACTGCCATTTCCCTTAGGTGCTAACACCAAATAACTTTCACATTCCTATGAGAGCGTCATCTCCATGTCTTTTTAACTCAAAGACTTTCTTTTGTATAATTCGTACCGCTCTGCATAACTGTTGACCAAATATTCTTCCTCCCTGACAGTTTCAGTCTCTTTCGTATTCATCTCTTGTTTTACTTATACCAACATACATCTGATGATATAATATTTTATAGCTGCTTCTTTACAATAATTATCTACAGCTTATTTCTTCTTGTAGTCACAACACTGCCTCAGCTTGAATCATAAGGTTTATGGAGATACATCAGACTCGAAAGCAACGTTTGAGATTCACGACGAAAGCCTGAACCCAAAGAGTTGAAAGTTCGTTAACTGGCGTGAATGTAATCTTCCACAAGTGCTCAGCAGGTGGGGTTGGATCTGCTACTAGCGCCCGGTAGACTGACGTCTCCCAGGGTACAAAATTAGTGTCCCAGCGGGTGCACCAGCAGAAAGACTTCCTTGTCTCTTGTAATCGTGCCTCATATCTCAGACTTGACGTTCGCTTGGCTTCTGGCAACACACCTATATGCATGCGTAGTGTCCATAATATTTCATTTCCCTTCCAGATGGGGTTCAAGAGCAAATATGCGATGTTATCACGGGAAATGCTAGTTCACTCTTTAATGCCTGACTTCGTTATACACGCTCTGACTTCGCACGAGGAAACAACATTCTGTATGATGATTATTAAAAGAAGCACTACTAAAATCGAAGATCTCACATTAAACATTTCTGGAAGTCTATTTTTTTATACTTTTTCGCTGAAATGTTGTTGGAAGTTGCCTGCACGCGTTTCCGCAGACTGCTAGAGGATGACACTAGTGTACTTGCCGAAACGCGTCCCGGAAACTTCCAACAACATTTCAGCGAAAACAAATCATGAATGAATGTGCAGAATGTTTAGATACTGTATTTTGCACAATTATGAGGTAAGCTCACAAAGTCAGCTTACCTGTAGCTGGCTTAAGATATTGGAGCTTAATAATTATTCTAATGAGGCAACGTGGAAGTGATTTAAACTTTTAAAATCTTATGTGTTCCATTCATATGACTTTCTCTACATCTCTATAACAAATTATTGTTAAAAACAATCTTCTATCTACTTCATCCGAGATAAATATTACCAGAATTTGTTACTAATACTTGAGAGCTAATGCGAGAGTCAAATCTTTTATACCTGGTTGCCATGTGATTGAAATCCGTTTCTTTGAATTGTCAGCAGTTGGCAAATTCCCGTGTGAGAACATTTCAAACATTTTAAAACTGAAAACATTAAAAAGGAACGCCTCAAATATGGCCAACGCCAAGAAAAAATGTATATGATATAACTTGTTTGTTTTTCTACATTTTCGTGCAGTAAGCTTTTATCTATCTCTTGCGATTTATCAGTTATGTAAAATTAAGCAAAATTCATAAAGAATGATGAACTCTTCAGAGTCTACTTCCAGAAAATTCAAAATATACATTTAATTGTCATAGAAATATCTTTAATATATTGTATTTTAACAAAATTGGTAAAGGCATTTTTGAGAAAATCAAAATTTTCGAAATTTTTACCATGTAAAGGGTAGTTTGGGGTGGGTTTTTTTCCTCAAAATCTTGCCACGTCCTTTGAAAATACTAAACTAAATGCAAAGATTGATATTTTACCGACTTTTTGTTTTTGAGTATTCGTGTTCACAGACGCACGGACACAGACAGACGCGCACACAGGCACACACAGAAGGGAGATTTTTCTAAAAATTCCTTTTTAGATACAGGAGATCCTAAAACGTGTATTTCCGGGGAAAACTTGATATCTCGGTGTCTCTACGTAACATGAGCTTTGTAGAGAAAGTGAAAATAGTTCCAGTTTTCACCACAAAGCGAAAGTGTATCTATGCAAGCAAACAACTAAAAAGTTACACAAGGTATAAGATAGGCAGAATGACTATCCTGAGAAATATTCTGATATTAAATTTATTGAAGACAGTTTCACTTCCTCTACACGTGCTATGTACATAGTGTATAGAGAAGTTATTGCATTCCACACAAAAATGCGATACCATGATTTCACCGGAAATACATGTTTTAGGTCCCCCTGAATAAAAAAAAACATTTTTAGAAAAATGTCCGTGTGTGTCTGTGGACAGCGTAGCTAAAAAACGTAAAGGCCGTTGAATATCAAACTTGGTATTTAAGTTTGGTATCTTCCAAGGATGCGACACGAAGATTAGCAAGAATACCCCCCACCCCAACCTACTCTTTACATGGAACTTTTTTAGAACATTTTGATGTTCTCAAAAATGGCTCTAAGAGATTTTGATTTTGATTAAAATATCGTATATTAAAGATATTACCTGAAAATAAAATGCACATCTTGAATTTTCTAGGAATAGCCTCTGAAGACTACTTTATTCTGGATGAATTTTACGGAATTTTGTAATATTGCTAAACCGTAAGAGAGGGACAAAAACCTACCACACAAAAAATGTAGGGTACGTTAAAACGCACAATTTATGTTATGTTATATATGTATATATTCGTGGAGTTGATCGTGGTTCAGCTTTAAAAACTTATACTTTTCTCATACAGAATTTGTCGGCTCCTATCCATACAAAGGAACTTCTATCACATAGCAAGCAGCTTTTGACAATCACTTTAACCTATGTTACTCCATTATTTCGCTTCTACTTACAAGGAAGCAAGTAATAAGACTATTTCTGCTAATTTTTTCTCGATTAGCATGAAGTAATAGAAGCATAAGCTTTTTAACAATAATTTGTTGCAGAGACGCAGATAAAGTCATGTGAATGGAAGACATTAGATTTTTGTAGAAGTTAATCTACAATCTCCCAAAGGAATCGCTGATGAAACAGTCCGTAAACGAATACCTGCTTGGATCAAGTCTGAACGATACGTTGCTTATACCAAACTTTGGTGAGACGCAGTCCCTGCTGGACGGACCTTGCGGATTTCCAATTACATGTAAACATTTAGATAGGGACCCCTACTGGTCGTGTTTCTAGGAAGCCTTTACAGAAAATCCATTTAAGTGGAATTTGTCACATTGTTTGCTCCGTCAATTATGTATAAATAAAGTGATCCCAAAAATGATGCTGTAGCAAGGCAAAACCAACAAATATACGAGCTCCCATGTGACAGGCATGACTGAGAGATCCTCAGAGTGCAAGTTCCTTTAAAGATGGATACTACGAAGTCAATTACTTGAGAATCCACGCTTTACAATATTGATGAACTCAAAGTCTGTTCATCTGAATTTGCAAAACGACAATTTGATTTCAACTGTGGGAACGTTGAATCTTCCTGTATAAAACCAATTAAGTATCTTTAAAACAGTATCAATTCGCATAATACCACTAGACTAGAGCATTGTATTTAAGTCAACATTCAAGTTATCAACCGTGGCCAGAAACTGAGTTAGCTCGCCATCCTCTCGCCAGTAATGCACTTAAACCAAGTGTAACATTTTAACCCATTCTTTGATACTGAATATCTTCTCTATCTCTTCAGGCCATTATGTTTGTTAAATGCAGCACTACATTTTAAACTGCCATGGGGCAGTCATGTAATATTCCACTGTAATGTCAAAATTGAGCATATTAACAACATTAGTACGAAGCATTTAAAATTTCACGTTAGAATCAAAATTTGTATCTACATTACACAAACTATTCTTACAAGAGCATATACTTCTAATTGGTGTTTATGCAAACAAACTTTAAATTTTCATTTGCAGATTACGTTTTACGTTATAGTAAGTGTAGTCATTTTTTAAAGAGAGTGTCGCGATGCGATTGATGATTTTGAAATTGCATGCTTTTTGCATTACCTGGAGAAAGATGTAAATTATATTCAGATATCTTAAACTACCCATTATTGCTTATTAGTAGGTATACAATCTATTCTTCTAAATGCTTATTTTTCTATCTACTTCATTTTAATTGGGTTAGGGCATTGTAGAAATACCTAACATTTCGACGCCGGAAGCCCTCGTCTAGAGCTCTGTTCCGGTTGCGGAGATCCCTCCCCTTCGTCCGTACTTTTACCTTTTACACAATTACCCTAAAGATGACAGCCACTGCTGCTGGTAGAGGTCAGGAACACGCGCAAGCCCCATAACTATTGTTGCAAAGTGGCGGCGACTTCAAATGGGACACAATTCCTTGCATATTGAGGGACCATAATAGCTTATTGCCATGTGTAAACAGGACTCTTTAACTAGCAGACGGAGGCTTAGTGCCTTTCCCAAGATTTTATTACGAGCAGAAAATATTTCTGAAATATTGTGCGATGTCACAAAGTTTTATTTCATCCTCCCTCGCCCTCTCTCTCTCTCTCTCTCTCTCACTCTCTCTCTCTCCTTGATCCCCCTTCACCGTTCCAGATTTTCTATAAGTACAGGCCTTCAGTATAAAACCGAACTACTCGAAAGGGGTTTTCCGTCTTGCTAATACATGTTCAGCCAGCACTCCTGCCTTCGATTCTTAAAGTAAAGCTAAAAATTTGATGTGTTCCATTCACATGACTTTCTCTACATCTTGAAATAATTTATTCTTAAAAAGCCTATGCTTCTATTTGCTTCATGCTTTTCGAGAAAAGATTAACAGAAATAGTCTTATTACTTGTTTCCTTGTAAGTAGAGGCGAAATAAGGGAGTATCATAGGTTAAAGTGACAGTCAAAAGCTGGTTGCTATGTGACTGAAGTTCCTTTGTTTGTGTGGACACGAGTTGACAAATTCCTGTATGAGAAAAGTATGTTTTTTAAGGCTGAAACCAATAATAAGGAATACCTAAAAAACATCAACTCCACCGAAAAAAATGTATATAACTTAAATTGTGTGTTTAAACGTGGTATACATTTATTGTGTGGTAAGTTTTTGTTCATCTCTTCTGATTTAGCAGTTATGTAAAATTAAGTAAAATTTATTCAGAATAAAGTAGTCTTCAGGGGCTATTCCCAGAAAATTCAAGATATACATTTTATTTGTCAGGTAAATAGCTTTAATATACGATATTTTAATCAAAATCGTTAGAGCCGTTTTTAAGAAACTCAAAATCTTCGAAAACAAAAGGGTAATTTTGTTTCATCAAAAGGGTAATTTGGGGTTAGGGGATTTTTCTGAAAATCTTCGTGTCGCATCCCTGGAAGATACTAAACTTAAATACCTAGGTTGGTATTTAACCGACTTTTCCTTTTTGTGTTATCATGTTCACAGACAAACATACACACATGGACCTTTTTCTGAAAATGCTTCTTTTTTTTTTTTTTTTTTTTTTTTTTTATACAGGGGACCCTAAAACATATATTTCCGGTGAAATCTCGGTATGGAATTTTTGGGAGGAGTGCAATACCTCTCTATACACTATGTACGTAGTACGTGTAGAGAAATTAAAAATGCCATCCTGCAGATAAACAATCACTATACCCAGTAAACACAATTCAGCATGGCCACGGTAACGTTTCCCATTTCAGTTCGTATGTCTTTCTTACGTTCCTCCGATGTGTGAGTGATTTTCATGGCAAACACTCACAGTTTTCTTCAATTTCGTCTAATTTTTCTTCCCCTTTCGCTGGACGTCTGCGCATTTATGTTTCTCGTTTTGAGCGTAGTCCAAAATTTATTTTTAAGATCCAGAATTGAAGTTTTAGAAAGCTGCAGTTATGCAGGAAATTTTAGGTGAATTATTCACGAACGTGACGAGCCCATTCGCATTTAAAATAACATACAAGAAAATTGCCCACCTCAACTACCCTTTACAGGAACATTTTTCGACGATGTCATATACTTTGTTTTCAATTTTAACCACTTAAACGTTTCTCAAACGGGAAGACATCTTTATTCTCGTTTCACATTTGTTCACTCCTGGCAAGACAAGATTGTTTCACATAGTGACCGGCTTTTAAAGGACGAAACTATCGCTTTAGTCTGTGCATTATCTTATTTTCCTTCTATTCACTCACTTCTGCTTATGCTTGTCTGATTAGCATGATGTATATAACAGATTAATCTTTGCAATAAAAGCTTTGTTTGCCAAGCAGCTAGAGGATATAATGCGAATGGAACACATTACATTTTTTCCTTCTACTTACAAGGGGTCAAGCAATAAGAACAATTTCTGCTAATGTTTATATCGATTAGCATGATGTAGAGAACTGAATAAGCTTTTTAGCAATAATTTGTTACAGAAATGTAGCGAAAGTCATGTGATTGTAACACATCAGATTTTTTTTTTTTTTTTTTAGTCACTTCATTTGTATAGCCTCTCAGAGCTTCTACCGTTATATCAGAGTCCTTCAGCTAAGAAATAATTCATTATGTCAATAAGCTTTTTCTTTTGGTCTTGGTATTTAATTGCTTTGCAAACACCCTGACACTTTGACTTATACTTTCTACACTCTGTAGAGAGATGAAAATAATATAAATTACAATGCAGGAATCTAACTCGAGACCTCTGAGTTTTGAAGCCAGATGGGTGCCTAATAGACAGTTAAGGTTGCCTAGCTGTAAAACGTGTGTTTTTACAGAATGTACATATTAACGTGAAAGAAGGGAGGCACTGTGACCAGATGACTTTAAAGAAGTATAGAGCAATAACTTTGAAATATTTTATTCTTTTAGCCCTTTTCATCACCCAATTGTGATGTGAATACGGTCCAAACTGGGCAGTTCTGTACTGGATAATTTGAAAGTTTTGTGAATAATGCACCTTAGAAGATAAATGGGCCCACTATTTCCTCTTTCTTGACACTTTGTCTGCTTAGTTTTGTAAACACAATAGCTTTGACAGTCTGATTATTTCCTATCTGCTCAATAATGCAGAAAACATCGGATGCTGTACTCAGGTTAAGTAGTTCTTAGATTTCCAGCAAAGCAGCTGCTAATTTTGGTATGCATAGAAATGAGGTAATCTGATATTGCAAGTTATGCTGAGCCAGGTGGCTGAGGCGTTTCGTTTGGGCCATGGCATTCGGTGTGATCGGTTACCCACGGAAGACCTCTCTGACCCAAGGGTTTTTCGGATGGGAATAATTGTTTATTCACCCGAACTTCCTGTTCCTCCATTTCATCTCCAAGTGGTCTCTTTCCGGGTTGTAAGTGTCGGTGAAGACTGCAGTGGTGGTGCCTTCTCGCGGAGCTGACTGAGCTTCGGAAATTCAGCTCTCGGCGGCAGGATGCTGTTGGACTCGCGGGCGTTTGATCAGACCTGAGGCGCGGGCACCTAGCGCTCCCCGCTTCGAGATGAACTGTTTGGAACATATTAGGGCCTCTCCACGATGGCTCCCCCCGCCTTCGGATTCCGGCGCCCGATGTAATTATCCTTATCTCATTCTATTCTCCTGGGGTTTGACGTACAAAAACCCTATCACTGGCTGAAGTGTGGAATCCCCTTTGGCACACTACACTTTTCTCTGAGTAACAAAGAGTAAATACCTCTGTACATTATTATATACAGTCTAATTAAAACCTGAATGTATAATTTCTTATAGCGTAACACCTATTTACTTCTCTGGGTTCTTAATTCAGTTCCTAGTGGTTCCACATAAGCAGATACTAATTTGATATGCTTGCCAATAATAGGAATGACGTAGCACTGGTATTGCAAGTTACGTGGCCTATAAAGCGAAGATGAAACAATATTGTTTCACTCTTTTCTCTAAGCAACCAACATGAAATGTTTCTGTACATTAAAAAATCTGATGTGTTTCACTCACATTACTTTCTCTAGTTTACAAACTTCTTACGAAAGATAATTCTTATTTCAACACAATGTTAATCGAGATAAACATTAGCAGAATTTTATTACTTAGTTCTTTATAAGTAGACTGGAACTAAAGGAATGCACTAAGCTAAAGTGATAGTCAAATGTATTAATAGCTGTCGTAATGCGATTGTCATTGCAAATTGTTTCTTTGCTTGACCAGGAGTAAAAAAAAAAAGAAAAACTGACACGTCCGTCTGAGAAAAGTACAAGCACTTCACAATTGAAACTAATAACAAGGAATACCTCGAAAACGGCAACATCCACGAAAAAAATTATATGACATAACTTGTGTATTTTAAGGAGATATTTTCTGTATTGTAAGTTTTTGTCTATCTCTTACGGTTTACTAGTTATGCCAAATTAAGCAAAATGCATCCAGAATAAAGAAGTCTATAGAGGCTGTTCCCAGAAAATTCAAGATATACATTTTATTTGTGATAGAAATGGCTTAAAATGTGGCATTTTAATCAAAAGCATTATAGCCATTTTTAAGAAAAACAAATTTTTCGAAAATTCTTCGATGTAAAGGGTAGTTAGGGTGAGGGGATTTTCTGAAAAATCTTCGTGTCACATCCTTGGAAGATACCTAACTTAAATATCAAGTTTGGTATTTAACCGTCTTTTCGTTTTTGAGCTATGCTGTCCACAGACACATCACAGACACACACACACACACACACGGACCTGTTTCTGAATATGATTTTTTTGGATTCAAGGGGTCCTAAATCATGTATTTCCGGCGAAATCTCGACATCGAATTTTTGGGTGGAATACAATACTTCTCTATACACTATGAACATAGTACATACGGGGCTAGAGAAAGTAAACATACGTCTAATTAAGAAATAATTGACTGTATAGTTTCTTATAGCCGTAACACTTACTCAATTTTCCACAGAAAAGGAATGTCTTGCTATCAATTCAACACGCCAGGTAGAGCAAATTTAAAACTGGAAAAGGAGCTAAAGTATCATTTACGAAAATATGAGGACGTTCTCACTTATACCACCTTTGTCAGCCGCATTATTTCATGGTTTGTTTCCTAAAATTATAATGCTAAGATTATATAATGTTAATATATACCTAACCTTAATATTTCACCCATTAAAATTGTCGCTACAGACAGTCACTTGTATCATAATTATCAAAATGCAAATGTAAGCTTTTCGCTTGTTCCATTTTGAAGATTTTGGACCAAAGGAGCAAAAGCTCAATAATTCCTTACAGTATCAAGTCTTTGAAATACATTTATTTTCTAGCATCTAGCATTACAATTTCCTTTATTTCATCTATCACGCATTCTTAACAAAAATTTGATATCAATATTTCACCGGCAATATTTGTTTTCAGTTTCCCTGAATAAACAAAAAAAATCTTACATTCACATGACTGAAGGATCTTTATACTCTTTCCCCCCAAATGTTGACCTTTATTTATCTAAATGCACAGGTGAG
The DNA here is from genome assembly GCA_030762935.1 of Hymenopus coronatus. Lineage (NCBI taxonomy): Eukaryota > Metazoa > Arthropoda > Insecta > Mantodea > Hymenopodidae > Hymenopus > Hymenopus coronatus. Next base: position 92,578,333 of record CM060891.1, read on the forward strand.
CTGCTAATGAAAGATGAAAAAATCTTATGTGTTCCATTCACATGACTTTCTCTACAGCTCTGCAACAAATTATTGTTAAAAAGCTTAAGCTTATGTTTACTTCGCACTATTTGACAATAAATTAGCAGGAATACCTTGCTTCTTTGTAAGTAGAAGCAAAACAAGGGAGTACCATAGGTTAAAGTGACAGTCAAAAGCTGGTTTCTATGTGTCAGAAGCTCCTTTATTTGTATGGACACGAGTTGACAAATTCCTGTGCAGAGTATAAGTTTGTGAAAGCTGAAACTAAAAACAAGGAATAACTTAAAGCACAAAAAAATGTATGTAACATAAATTGTGTGTTTTAATGTGCGCTACATTTTCTGTGTGGTAAGTGTTTGTCCATCTCTTAGGGTTTAGCAGATATGCAAAACTCCGTAAAATTCATCTAGAATAAAGAAGTCTTCAGAGGCTATTCCCAGGAAATTCAAGATATACATTTTATTTGTCGTGTAAATATCTTTGATATACGATATTTTAATCAAAGTCTTTAGAGCCATTTTTGAGAAAATCAAAATTTTCGAAAAAATGTCCATGTAAAGGGTAGTTAGGTGGGTTTTTTTTCTTGTAAATCTTCGTGTGGCAAGCTTGGTATTTTACCGACTTTTCGTTTTTGAGTTAACGTGTTCACAGACACATGGACACATGAAAATGTTTTTTTTTTTTTTTTTTGTATACAGGTGACCCTGAAACATATATTTCCGGTTAAATCTCGATATCGAATTTTTGGGTAGAGTGAAATACCTTCTGTATACACTATGTACATAGTACGAGTAGAAAAAGTAAAAACACAGACCCATATATTAAGCAGATTACTTAGTTTCAAACATAATTAGGGGCAACTGATTTACCCGATTATGTCCATGTTATCACAAAGAACAAAATTAAGGTCTAAATTTCATCGTAAAAGGAGGATAAATATGTAGGTGGAATGTAATGTATTAATCATCATCATCATCATCCTGACAGAAAACAGAATTCTCACTAAGTTTCCATAAGAAGAATAAGAAGCCGTTATCTCGTTGCAATAAAACAGGCAGCCAAATATATTGAGAAGGCGCTCCCTATCTGGATGGGTTTCAAATTTAAAAGCAACGAGAAAGCTGCATAGAATTTCAGAGCTAGAAGAAGATTTTTTTTCGTTGAATGCGTAGTAAGGGAGAGCCTATTTATACTGCGAGGAAGTGTTTCTGGCGATAACTATCTGTACAGGCTCTTTAATCCGCACTCTGGCTCTCCCTCCTCTAAAAGAGATGAAATCTCTGCAACCGCCGTCCCCATTCATGTCACAAGTCAAAGGTAACCTTCTTTTTTATCCTGCTACACGTTGAATATATGTTCTTTCCACTCTTTCCGCCACCGTGCATAGAACATTCTGAATGTTTCATGCCAAAAACGCAGGGATGATTCTAGCAGTTACATGCAAGGTTCTTCCAAGGATTTTCTTTTCTAAAGCAGAAATGAAGTTCTTCAGTCATCAGCGTGTCCTGAAGGTCTACAAGAATTGTCCAAATATAGGGAAAATAAATTTATTCTAAATTCCCTAACGGGAACATTGTGAAATGCAAAGTTCTATGAGCCACCGATCTTATAGATTCTATGAAAGAACTTAAACCCTATGGCCGAAGTTTTGAGTGAAATAGTTAGGTAAATAACAGAGAATATACTTCAAAACATAATTATTCTTAAATATTCTGACAGATAAGGTCACATATATTCCGAAAATAATATTAGAAAGCAAAATTAATAACACTAAATATCATATAATTGCAACTTAATCAGCAAAGAAGTCATGTGAGGGAGTAACAAATCCTCATTGGTTTGAGGTCACCGCTCAATATGAGGAATTAGCAAAAAGAATTAAACGTTTTGCTATGCAGCACACGATGTTTTATTCTAGTGGTGTAGTTAAGTGCAGCTTTTGAGTAGCGTATAACCATCACCGTCTCCGCTGATAAGTAAAGAAGGAAAAACGGAGGTCGCTCATGCCAGTTCCCCACCGACTGATGACGTGATATAGCGTTAACTCGATATAGCCTCGTTGAATTCTACGACTCTTTTGACGCACGAAGGGATATCCGCATACTGAAAGAGGAGCAGTTGGGCCACCTGTGTTGGTGCCCCAACTACACATGACTTATTTCTTTCTGTTTCAACATCTAGTCAGAATTGAAGTAACTAAATAAAAAAAGTATTAGCTTTTTAACAATAATTTCTTGGAGAGATGCAGAGAAAGTCATGAATTGATCACATCAGATTTTTTTTTTTTACTTATATTAGCTTTCAAGCGTGACCTAATTGGCCGTCAGGGAATAAAGAATGACATAAGTAAAACACAAATACAGAATCACACCACAATCTCCCGTGTCTATGGCGCTAATCGAATCTTTCATTCCCTGTAAAAATAAGGTTGAACTGTCAGTGCACTATAGGCAGCAAAATTGCTAAATAACCAATCATAGAACCCTTTGACGTTTACACAGAGCACAGGAATCGGCTTTACTTTCTCTATGCGTAATATATACACAGTAGGTAGAGAAGGTGTAGCAACTATCCAAAAATGTTATGATGAAATTTCATCGGAAGTGCATGTTTTAGGTCCCCTGAGTCCAAAAAAAAAGGGCATCGTGTATGTAAACAACATAACTGAAAAACGAGAAGTCCATTAAATACCAAGCTTGATAATTAAGCTCTGCATCTTTTGAGGATAACACCCAAAGACTTTCAAGAACATTCTTCCACTCCAAACTACCATTTACGTGGAAACATTTTGAAAACTTTGATTTTCTCAAAAACGACCCTAACAATTTTGATTAAAATAACGTATATTAAAGATGTTTACATGACAAATAAGTTGAATATCTTGAATTTTCTGACAATAGTCTCATTCTGGATGACTTTTGCATAGTAAACCGTAAGAGATACCCAAAAACTTACTAGATAAAACATATACATCTCATTAAACACACAATTTAGTCATATTTGGTTTTTGTGTAGAGTTAACTACTTCCGAGTTATTTCTTGTTATTATTTTCCTCTTTAAAAAATTCAAACTTCTCTGTAACGGGAATTGGACATTTCCAATATGGAAAATATCTGAAATATTTCTCCGTCCTTGCTTCACAGGCTTTCGTATTGTTCCAAGCGGATGTGGAAAACGAGGGAAACGGAGATTGAGATTAGGCAGTTAACGATTGCCAACCGCCGTGTGGAATGTACCGCTCTCTTTCTACTTTCTCTATACATAGTGTATAGAGGAGGTGTTGTATTGCACCCAAAAATTCGACACCGAGATTTCACCGCAAATATATGCTTTGAGACCCCCTTGGTATTTAAGTTTGGCATCTTCTAAGAATGCGATACGAAGATTTTCAAGAAAATCCCCTTTGAGTTTTCTGGAAATAGCCTCTGAAGACTACTTTATTCTGGATGAATTTTACGAAATATTGCATAACTGGTAAATCGTAAGAGATGGACAAAAACTTACAGCAAAAAAACTGTAGAGTACGTTAAAATACACAATTTATGTTATATACATTTTTTGTCTTGGAGTTGATAGTTTTTTAGATAATCCTTGTTAATGGCTTCAGCTTTAAAAAACTTATACTTTTTTCATACAGGAATTTGTCAACTCCTGTCTCCATACAAACAAAGGAGCTTCAGCCACATAGCAACCAGCTTTTGACTGTCTATTTAAACTATGGCACTCCCTTATTTCGCTTCTTCTTACGAGGAAGAAAGTAATAAGGCTATCTCTGCTAATCTTTTCTCGATCAGCATGAAGCAAACAGAAGCATAAGCTTTTTAACAAAAATTTGTTGCAGAGATGTAGAGAAAGTCACGTGAATGGAACACGTCAGATTTTTCTACTTACCATGTTTCAAGTTAAAACGTAATAGCATGAAGTAAATAGAAAAATAAGCTTTTTTTAAGAATAGGTTGTTAAGAATAGATAGATAAAGTATGTCAATGAAACACTTCAGATTTTTTATTTTCCCCGTCTCTTGTTTTATAGAATTGATTTGAGTGTAGATAAGTGAATCTGACTGATCTATCGTGTACGGTAAAGGTTAAGCTGACGGAGTGTCCCAAGGTACACTGCGCTGTTCCAACCTTTACTGGTGCATATTTCATAAAAGCATTCCGTATTCGTTCTCCACATTGGAAGTGTTGCTCATTTTAAATGATCACACATCCGTTAGCCTACACTAATGGGCTTAAAGGACATGAATTATATGTCAGAGAAAATGGTCAGCATTCCCAACAGTTACTATGAGAGGAGGTTATCGTATTTACACTAGGTACAGTAAGCCTGTATCGAAATTTTCGTGGGAGATTTAAATAATTACAAATAACTATATAATGGGAAACTCTGACGTCCAAAAATGCATTTCTTATAATACTGTTTGTATACTACACATATATGTGAATATGTGTGCGCACACGTGGGGGAGGGTTTATGGTTTCTTTCAAGCATGGATTTCCGAATTTGGTGTAAATAAAATAAGTTTCTGTGTTTTGTGAACAGCATAATGAAAAACGAAAAGCTGGTTAAACACCAAACATTTAATATAAAGTCAGCATCTTCGATGAGTGTCACTCAAAGATTTAAAAAATTGATGTGTTTCATTCACATCTGTGCAAAAAAGTATTGATAAAAAGCTTATTCTTCTATCTGATTCTGATATTAGCAGAAACTGTGTTTATTACTTTCTTCCTTTTAAATTTATGGGAAATAAGGGAATGCACTAGGCTAAAACGACAGTCAAATCTTTTAAAAGCCGGTTGCTATGCGGTTAAAATCCGCTTCTTTACAAATTCCCTTATGAGAAAAGTTAAAGTATTTTAAAACTAAAACTAATAACAAGGAATAACTTAGAAATGGCCAATTTCACTATAATAACGTATATGATGTAAATTGTGTGTTTTATCGCAGTCTGCATTCTTGGCGGCAACTTTTGTCTATTAATTATGGTTTATCAAGTATGCAAAATTCAGCATAAATATCCATAATAAATAGGTTTTATTAGCTAATTTCAAGAAAATTCAAGATATAAATATTTGTCATATGAATATTTTTAACATACGATATCTTAATCAACACTGTTAGGGCCATTTTTGAGGGAATCAAAAATTTAGAAAATTTGTCAATGTAAAGAGTAGTTTTGTATGGGAGATTTTCCTCAAACTCTATGTGTCGCATTCTTGGAAGATACTAAACTTGAATACAAAGTTTGGTATTTTACCAACTTTTCGTTTATTATCAAAGTTCGTAGGCTTTCACGGCCGGTGTCAATGCTAGAAAAAGTATAATCTGGGCTTGTGGGCCGTGGTCTATTGGGCTCCTTCTTCTGCAACTAAGGCAGAGGAAGAAACACAAGATGGAGCCCAGTAGACCACGGCCCACAAACCCAGATTATATTTTTTCTAGTATTTTGTTTTTTAGTTACCGTGTTTATAGAGATACATGGACACACACGGACCTTTTTCTAAAAAAAATTGTACTGGGGACTCTAAGATGCGCAATTAAGGTGAAATCTCGATATCGAACTTTTGGGTGGAGTGCAAAATCTTCTGTTTCTGTATACCATTACTATATAGAGAAAGTAAAATAAGAAATACCTAACCCAAAGTATCCTTTACATGGAAAAATGTTCGCTTACCTTTTAATTTCTCAAAATGACTAATTAATTTGATTAAAATAACATGTTTAAAGACATTTTGAGGAAAAATAAAATTTATCCTGGGAAAAGCTAAGTCTTCATTTTGAATAACTTTTGTATAAATAACTTAACACCAAGTGTGGTATTTAAAGGTATTTTAGTTTTTGAGCTATCATGTCCATGGACACACACATACACGTTTTGTTTTTTGTTTTGTTTTTTTGGGCTCAGGTAACTTTAGAACATGTATTTGCAGTGAAATCTTGGTATAGAATACTCTATGTATATAATACGTATAGACAACCTAATAATTGTGTCGTTATGTCGTAAAAACAAACACATTAAAGCACTATGTCCTGCTTCATAAAATTATTTGCTGACGATTCTATATATCCAAAACTACTTTATATTGCAGTTTAAACCTAAAATTGGAAATCCGCAGAACATTGCCATATCATATATTGTGACACTATATTTTTACTTTCTCTATATTTACTATGTACATAGTGTATAGAGAAGGTATTGCACTCCACCCAAAAATTCCATACCGAGATTTCACCGGAAATATATGTTTTAGCGTTCCCTGTATTCAAAAAAAGCATTTTCAGAAAAAGGTCCGTGTGTGTGTGTCCGTGTACCTGTGAACACGATAGCTCAAAAACGAAAAGTAGGTAAAATACCAAACTTGGTATTTAAGTTTAGTATGTTCCAGGATGCGACACGAAGATTTTGAGAAGAATCCCCCCACCCCAAACTACCCTTTACATGGAGCTTTTTTCGAAATTTTTTATTTTCCCAAAAAGACTCTAACAATTTTGATTAAAATTTCGTATATTAAAGATATTTAACTGTCAAATAAAATGTATAACTTGAATTCTCTGGGTATAAGCCTTTGAAGACTACCTTATTCTGGATGAATTTTACGGAATTTTGCATAACTGCTAAACCGTAATAGATGGCCAAAAACTTGCCAGACAAAAACTGTAGAGCACGTTAAAACACACAATTTATGTTATTTGCATTTTTTCTCTGGAGTTGATAGTTTTTTAGTTATTCCTTGTTTTTGATTTTACCTTTAAAAAACTTATACCTTTCTCATACAGGAATTTTTTCAACTGCTGTCCATACTAACAAAGGAACTTCAGTTACATAGCAACCAGCTTTTGACAATCACTTTAACCCATGGTACTCCCTTATTTCGCTTCTACTTACAAGAAAGCAAGTAACAAGACTTTTTAAGAATAATTTGTTGCAGAGATGTAGAGAAAGTCGTGTGGATGGAACACATCAGATTTTTTGTATATAATTTGTAGAGAAGTAAGGAAAACACCTCAAACAATATTTTTAAGATGTTATAGAAGAATATAGTTTTATTATGAATAATGGAGCCATTATTAATTGCCCTTGCATAATATGTAATATTCTGTATCGTAGTTAACTTGATTATATTAAGTTCGTTCCACTGACTCAAAAACATTTTGCATTTTAGTTTAGCTGGTAAGCAAGTATATTCTCGTTTTACTGCCTTATTTTCTGCAATCAATTTGAGAAACTAAGCCATGGATGCTTGTACTTTTCAACATTAACAGCGGAGTCAATTGAGTTTCACCACAAGTTTCCATTACAGCATCTCTGGAAATGATCACACATAGCACCGGTAAGGTTTTACAGATATAAAAGTAGCAGTGCAAATATTGCTGCCATTAGAATATCATTGCATTATCATAATATAGTTTGTGAAGAAAGCTGAGTTAGGAATCAGAGCAATGACAATGGATTACTATCAGTAAATAGAATAGTTCCGTTTAACATTTAGAAAGCTATCATTTAAGATTTAATTAGTTTAAATAATATATTTTGTACCTTTATTTTCAATACCCTAATTAAAACTATATCTAGATATTTAAAGCTCAGTTTGGAAACTTAGAATTATTATCTGTATTCAAGAACTTAACAACCAAGAAAATTTGGTGTTACTGCTCTAAATTCAGACGCCCGGGTACCGTTTCTTAACACATTATACAATCAAAAGTTCTTCCACACTAGCCTGTGTAGGACAGGATTTGGAAAGGTAGAGTCAGAATGTATAGGGTTAAATCCCGACCGAGGCCTTGAATTTGTCATTCATACCTCAAACTTTTCATTATAAAGTAAGGTCATCAATTTTCAAAACATAAAACATTTAAGTTGCACATATATAAAGAGAGCACAGAGAGAGAGAGAGGGGGGGTGGGGGGGGAGAAAGAAGAATATCAGCAATAAGCTAAATAAGGCGAACGTAGCTGCAGTTTATGATGGCATTTAATAAATCATTCTGCACACGTACCCATTTTCCATTCTGGAAGTGTCAGTCATTTTAAATGCTTCACCCATTCGTTTCGCTTTAGTAATGGATATAATGGCTGTAAATTATGTATCAGAGAAAATGGACAGCATTCCCAGCGGTTATTATGAGAAGTACCTACTATGATATACAGAATATATATTAAGTCTTAATCCGCAGACATACGACGACATCTGGAAATGGACGGTGTCGACAGATTAAGGGTTTCGCCACCACTCACGAAAACATTTCTTGCCAATTTTCGCTGTCATACTAAAGTTGTCCTATGCAGTGCCTGATACGAGCGCGATACTGAAACACTGCGTGATGCATTTTTTTGAGGTGTAAAAATCCTTAGCATGGCTCTTTCGGAGGGGAAGTACAGCCTTTGGTTTATGGCCCGTAAAAGAAACTCAAGCCTGATAAAAAGGACTCTGAGCAAAATTAAGTGGTCTTTCACGCCCAATATAGAATAGGACGCTAAGAACCGCAGCAGTTAATGAGCGTCCATAAATAAAACTTCAATTCCTATAGTGGATCGTTTTAGAATACCGTGCTTTTAAAGCGAGATAATTTCCGAAATAGCATTAATATTTGACGGCTTGCACGAAGCAGAAAAGAATTTTAGTTTAAGATTTACAAATAATTGTACTAACATTCTGTTCGTGATGGTTAAGGAAATTCATAATAAGCTGCAACATCAAATAGACTAATCTAAAGCTGTTCAGAAAGGTTACCACAAACATTGGCCCAGAGTCAGCAGATAGAAGGACAGTTAAATGAAAATACGGTAATGAGGCAGGAACTTGATCTGAAGACAACTGCAGAAGTGCGCAAACTGATAGCACCAGTTTTTATGAAACAAGAGCTTGAAGACTCTAAACAGAATGTGGCTAAAAGAATGGACAACATAAAAATGAATTGAAGCGCATTGATGACCCAATTGGATCATAGACAAGCAACAGGAAACTCATAGAGAAGCAATCACCAAGCTGCAACAACAGTTCCAACAAGCCGCCGTGAAAGCATAATTCATTTTATTTTCATATGAACATGGTGCATTGTGTTAAATGTTACTGAAGACAAAGTGTGATATTTATTTTGCAATTCAACAAGCAAGAAATTAACAATGCTATTTACCTTCAGCCAACAAGATTATTCTGAGGGTGGTTTGAGTATCAAGTGATTAATTCAGTACCTTCAGTTTCGCTAATGCATACCATGTAACATAAAGTGTACTTTCATAACATTCAAATATATTAAGTTAATGACGTTAAAACAAGCGCATGAAGTTTTAGAAGTTAATTACCGTGTGGTTTGTTCAATTTACTTTAATAGTTTGTTAATTATCATAATTTAAATATTTTGCGTTCACAAAAAATGAATTCTAATAGAGAACATTTTCCTAGTTATAAAAAAAATGGAAATGGCGTGTTATTTATGGACGCTCTTTAACTACTGTGGTTCTCAGCGTCCCATTCTAAATTGGGCGTCAAAGACAGCTTAATTTTGCTCAGAGGCCTCTCTATCAGGCTTGAGGTTGTTTTACGTGCCGTAAATCTACGACACGGGACCAACGGGTTTACTTCCCTCCAGAAGGAAACCATGCTAAGGATTTTTACACCCGAAAAAGTCCATCGTCCTCCGCCGGGTTTGAACCCGCGACTTCGGCTACATGAAGTCAGCATGATAACCATTACACCACGTATGGCGACTCTCGAGTTATGCTTTTTTACGATTTTAAATCCTCAATAATGTGAAGATCGGATCCGAAATAAATTTAGTGAAGAAGCCCCATCGAAGAAAATAATTTATCATAGATTGGTTTGTTTTTTTCCTTAGTGATGAATTTCGTGGACACCTAAGAGGTTATGAGTATATTGCCGCTGTTCGAGAAATACTGAAAATATCGAAGGGCATCTAATGAATGTATTCGGGTGGCATTGGGCATTGGTATGAGTCAAATTCAAAATATTTTACATTAACAAGTATACGTAAGAAAACTTTCTGGCTGATGGATTCCACATAAACTGTATCCCGGTCTAAAACAAAATCGCAATATATTTGTGTAGAAAAACTCTGGGAACATTCTAAGGCGACACTTCCATATTTGGTTTGGAATATCGTTACGGACGAAGAATCTTGGATTTATTATTTTGATCGAGATACTGAAAAGAAGTTAGTTGGGTCCATGAATCTTTCGAACAGAACTCAAGCCTACAAAAGTCCGACATTCCCACTTCTGGTAAAAGTTTTGTTTCTAAACGGGGCATATTGCCACTAAAGCAATGCCTGTTTACAGCAAAAGTTTTAAAATGTCGTGAAAAACGCCTCGTTATATGTTGACAAAGTCTCGTCGCATGCAGTAAATCTAGCAACTTGACATATGGAACCTCCACCATACAGTCCTGACCTAGCATCTCTTTCCAAAAATCAAATATAAAATGCCTTCAATCTCTTTTTCGTCATCAGATGAAGCAGTGAAAATAACAATGTGGTTTTTGAAGTTCCCCGGGAAGAAAGGCACTGTGTTAATTGAAGGACTGATGTTATCGAATATATTAATGTTACAGCGGAAAAACAATAATATCAAAATTTTAAAACTAAATCTTTATCTTCCATTCTAATATTATTCAGGGTTAGTATCGTACTCAGTGGTCAGCTGAATTCCGCAAACAGCTGATTTGTTTTTCACAAAGTGAATACATGCATCAAATAGAAAATAACTTTTTCTATCCACGTATGTACATTGTAGATACGGGTTAGAGAAAGTAAAAATCTGATGTGCTCCATTCACATGACTTTCTCTACATCTCTGCAAAAATTATTCTTAAAAAGCTTATGCTTCTATTTACTTTATGCTAACCGAGAAAAAAAAAAAAAAACTAGCAAGAATAGTCTCATTACTTGCTTTCTTGAAAGTAGAAGCGAAATAAAGTGATACTCAAAAGCTGGTTGCTATGTGACTGAAGTTCCTTTGTTTGTATGGACAGGAGTTGACAAATTCCTGGTTGAGAAAAGTATAAATTTTTCATAGCTGAAACCAAAAACAAGGAATATCTTAAAAATAATCATGTATATAACATAAATTGTGTGTTTTAAAGTGCTCTACATTTGTTGTGTGGTACGCTTTATTCCATCTCTTACGGTTTAGTAGTTATGGAAAATTCCGTAAAATTGACCTAGAATAAAGTAGTCTTCAGATGTTATTCCCAGAAAATTCAAACTATACATTTTATTTGTTAGGTAAATATCTTTAATATACGATATTTTAATCAAAATCGTTAGAGTCATTTATTAGAAAATCAAAATTTACGAAAAAAGTTCCAAGTAAAGGGTAGTTTGGGGTGGGGGAATTTTTCTCAACAACTTCATGTCGCATCCCTGGAAGATACTAAACTTAAAAACCAAGTATTTTACCGACTTTTCGTTTTTGAGTTACCATGTTCACAGACACATGGACACACACACACACTCACGGACATTTTTCTGAAAATACTTTTTTTTGGACACAGGGGACCCTAAAACATATATTTCCGGTGAAATCTCGGTATCGAATTTTTTGGTGGAGTGCAATACCTTCTCTACACACTATGTATATAGCACTTATAGAGAAAGTAAACAGGATGTTCGACCAGGTTAAAAGTCGTTGAGTTAAAATTCTCTAAATTAACGGTATTACACCTTTTCCTTATAAGCGAGAACTTGTTGAACAACTAATTGAAAATGCAAATTTAAAATAAGCTATAACTCAATTCCAACTTATAGAAAATGACATTACCGATAGTAATACAAACCTGCCTTAGCAACACTATCTATTTTGATACAAGCGTACTTATTGTACCAACCTCGTACCACATATCTAATATATTTTAATCGCAAATTAAATGTATATGTTGAAATTCCGATAATAAATAACTTAAGTTGATGCATCAATGAAAATTGGCCAAAAATTGTGAGAAACTAAAAAAAAAAAAAAAAAAAAAAAAAAAAAAAAAAAAAAAAAAAAAAAAATTATTTTCATAATAAAGTAATATGAATTTTGAAGTTATCGTATTTCTGCTGGCGTACTTTAAATACCAATTAAATGAAGCTTTAAATAGGCAGGCGCATGCTTGTTAAAATGTCTGCCATCTTTAATCTCGTTTTCTCGCAACCTTTTTTCCAACACTTTTCCATACTCAAAATGCCCCATGCAATGCAATATTTGTTTCAAACCTATTATACTACCTCTTAAAATAACAGTAGAAAAAATTATCATATTAGTTTTTAGAAGCAATTCTCCAATTTTGAGAAATCAGTAACTGAATTTTGCAAAATAAACAGATTTGGGGAGTACAAAAAATGCAACATTTTCTACAACAATTAGGATTAATACAGATTAATATAATATGATATATATTTTAAACTCATTTTCTGTAAAAATCTAATTGTTGTATCAATAGTTTTAAACTGTATCACGTGACTCATTTTTATTAGGATAGCGAATTTCAGCAATACAAAATTATTGTTTAAAGAACCAAACAAGCTAAACTTCGATACAATGCAAAAAGTATCACTTGTGTGTAATAAATTTCAAAAAGATACCTTGCATATTGTTGATTTTCCAAATTATATTGCTTCCAAATATGACAAAGCAATATAAAATAATAGAGAAATTCGAAATAAAGCAAAAACTGGATGCTTTATTAAAAATGTAATTATTGTATTTGCTTTATGTATTTTTTTTATTTTTGTAAATATAGATTTTCTCCTAATGGTGTAGTAGAGTGCTTATATTAAAAGTTTGACTAATGTTGTTTTCTTTTAAATTATCTGGGAATATTTTTGGGTTAACCATATTCGTAGTTTTCATTGCTATTGGTTTGAATTTTAAAATAATTGTACCTTTTCAAGCGGGAAATAGTTATTCGCCTTTTTCTTTCTCCTTTCCTTCCTTGCTCTTTCTTAGCTGTACGAAGAGATTGGAAATTCAAGGTCATCACTTAGCAACTCGCTCTTAAAGATCTTCTATATTCCCAAAGAGCCGTATATCTCCAATAAAATATGCTATATGTTTATTTAGATTAGCATTACGTAGATGGAAAAATAAGCATTTGTAAGACAAGTGTGTGCAAGAGTGAGAGTGAGGTGTGTAGAGTGTTTCCTGAGTGACGGTCAATGAAAGCGTTCCAAGGAGAGTGGTTTTGGAGTAAAGCGGGTAAAGGCTTGTGTGCTACCGCATATTGACACTGAAGCCCTCGGGTATGATTAACTTGCTCAAGCTAAATTCTAGGTGTACAACGTCTCACTAATTGCTAAGTGCTAATTACTCTGAACAATCTGAAGGGAGTCGTTAGAGTAACCTTATTAATAATTCCTCTGAAAGACTTCCCTTCAGAGACTCCGATGAAGACGTCTTGTTTCAAAATCCTCTTGAGATTTCAAGTTGATGGTTTAAAGGCGACTTTTTATACGAATCGTTCCGGCCTCCATTTATCGAACCACGCGAATAATATTCTTAACTCCTAATGTAAACAAGTACTTCAGCCTAGTTAATCTAACACGGTTCATTAAGGATTCTCATTCACGAGATTTTAAGCTTGGAATAACACATTTTATTTTCTCTACATAGTACATGGTGCGCAAGTAGAGAAGTTATTGCACTCCTCAAAAATTCGGTACCGATATTTTACCGGAAATACACGTTAAGGTCTCCTGTATAAAAAAAACAACTTTTAGAAAAAAGTCTGCGTGAATATGTGTCCCTGTGTCTGTGAACACAATAGCACAAAAACCAAAAGTCGGTAAAACACCAATTTTAGTGTCTTCAAAGGATGTGACAAAAATTTGAGAAAAATAACCCACCCCAAACTACCCTTTATATGGAAAACATTTGAAAACGTTTATTTTCTCAAAAATGGTTTTAATTTTGATTAAAATGCCGTATATTAAAGATATTTTCATGGCGAATAAAATGAATATCTTGAATTTTCTGGGAATAGCCTCTAAAGACTTTTTTATTCGGAATACATTTTGCTGAATTTTGCGTATCTGGTAAACCGTAAGGGATAAATAAAACTAACTACAGAAAAAATGTAGATCTCATTAAAATACAATTTATGTCATTTACTCTCTATTCGTGAAGTTGATCCTTACTGACATATTCCTTATTTGTTCAGATATAAAATATATAAAACCTCTCACGCTGAGCTTTGTGAATTCCTGGCCATGCATAGAAACGGATTTTAACCACATGCAACTACTTTTAAGAGAGTTGACTATTATTTTAGCCTCGTGTATTCCCTATTCCCATATTTACCTTAGGGTTACAAAGAAGCAAATAATTAAGACGATTTCTGCTAATGTTTACCTAAATTATCATAAAGTAGACAGAAGAATAAGCTGTTTATCAATAATTAAACAATGATTGATTATTTTCATGTAAAACAAAAATATCCCACACGATGAAAAAATTGGAAGTTTTCTAATTTAAATATATATTTTGACTGTACGAAACATATGAGTAAATGCTGGAAACATAATTTTATTGATGTTTTAATGTTTTTAAAAAAGTAATTACATTAAGAGAAACAGTATTTTCAATAATTTAATGTATTATTTACATATTGCAATTAATATTGCTTCTGATAACCAATAAAGCAAAGCAACTCCCAACAGTTTAACACCTGCAGCTTTATGTGTAGTTCTATAGCTTAGAATTAAATTTAACAAGAATTGCAAGGTGTGGAACATTTTGAACGAGTAAAAATGTAGAAACAACAGGAAGTGAGTATAATGAATTTTGAAATTCCAAAGTGCTATCTGTCTATGTGTCCAGGTACATTTGTAAATCCGTATAAAATTATTTTTAATGTGCAGTAATAGACGTCAAATACATTTTATAAAGCTAGATGATTCATTCTTATAATAGATCTATAAACAAAAAATTGACTTTTTCAAGGATTTCGCTCAATTTTCACCTAAGCGTACCCTTCTGAGGGATGAACCTTAGTTAAAGAATATATTCCTCCATCCTCCAGCCGGGACTCTAACTCGGGACCTCCGGAACATGATTTGAAGGCTAATTGGTCAACCATCAGGCCACAGAATCAGTAATTACTAAGTCTGATGGCAAATAGTGCACATAGCGTTTTGACATTGCACAATAATGTTTTATATTTCTTGGATTAGGCATACTAGTATATTCCCGTTTTTATTTTCCATTTAATGCTTTGAATGTTTTCACTATCTCATATAATCTCTAATTTATAACAATTTACCAAGAAAAATATTTGCATTTATTACGACATTTGCATATTTATTTGTTTTATATGAGTTTTGTGTTATTATTTCAACCAGTATATAGTTCTGAGCGTTTACAATTAATAACCTCATTATTTTTGCACCCTTCAAGGGTTTGCATTTCTTCTCTATAGTTCTCGTTATACGTGTTTGAAAATCGTTCCCTATATTAATGAATAAATATACGCAAATACAGAAAATAAATACAGAACAACACGTCCATTATGTAGCAATCCAGCATTTATTTTTATTTTAGCTTTTATGGTAAGAGTTAAGACCTTTGGCGGTTTTCTTCCACTCTACCGGATGAAAACACTTCCCAAGATACATGACGCAACACAATATGGTAACGATAACAAAATTGCAACCCAACTATAAGAGGAAAAAAGGGAAAATAAAAGCAAAGGAATAAAAATCTAATATTCCATCCACATGACTTTCTCTAGATCGCTGAAAAATTATTGCTAAACAGCATATTCTTCTATCTAATTTATGATAATAGAGATACACATTGGCAAAGATTGTCTTAAATGATTGCTTCCATGTAAATGCAAGAGAAATAAGGGAATACACTAGCGGTTTCTCCCACCATCGCATTCCACCGATGCTCCATCTTCATTCATGTATCATCAGTGTCACCACCTGAGGTGCCATAAGTAGCTAATGCGGGCGTTAAACACTATAAAAAAAGAAGAAAAAAAAGACACACGGACCTTTTTCTGAAAATACTTTATTTGGGTACAGAGAATCCTAAAACATATATTTCTGTTAAAATCTTGGTATAGAATATTTTGGTGGAGTGCAATATCTTCTCTATACGCCATGTACATAGTACTTGTAGAGAAAGTAAAAGGAGGGAAGAAGAAATGATAAATAGTTCTTCCATAGCTTTTGAGGTGCTGCTGTAATACTAATTGCATATGTTCCAGTTTAGTATGTCCTTTATAGTATGTCCTTTATAGTATGTCCTTTATGTCTGTTTTCAACAGACAGCATTTCTCCATTGCAGTAGACTTGACGAGAATGTGCTTGACTGCTAACGTACGTACTAACTTCCAGGCAAAAAGTTAAGAAAATGACATCCTATTTTGTCTGTATTGCATGTGAAAATGACAGCTAAAACAGACTCAGGGCAGAGAGATATATCTAAAAGAGAGAGTTTCCGAATACATAGGTGGTCTATTTTAAACGCCCGCCATATGCACGTAAGTTTCCTTTAAGCTAAGGTGACAAGTTTAACATTCCAGGAGCCACAGCTAAACTCTGTGATGTGATGTCACTTACATTCCCTCGTGATGTGATGTTTTATTTTTAGCAAAGGCAATGTAAAATAAAACCGAAAAAGCCATACCCGAGGCTTGGGTGAGAAATATTTTATGCAGTTCCTTTACTGTGCGGATGTCTCCATATAACTGTCTGCAGTGCCATCTTCAGAGGAGAGTTAACAGCGCAAATAAACCGCTGCTATGTCTATTGCTCTTTGGTAGTACACCGAACTGGAGGTCATAAAACGTCACTGAGAGAGACACTGACATCTGATTATTCCACCTGCTGGCACGTTATGCGCAATAAGAAGTGAGCTGGGAGAATTCAACAAATTTACTGTGCAACCATTCACAGGCTTTTTGTCGGTGGATGGAAACATTCATTACTCTCAATAATAAAATGTCTGCATGGAAGGCTCCCATCTAAATCTATTGCTCTCTCTGCTGCTTACTATAATAAATAGGAGAAGTATTGCATTCCACCCCAAAAATTCAAAATCGAAATTTCATCAAAATTACATACTTTGAGACTCCCGAATAAAAATAAGTGTTTTTACTTTCTCTTTTTCAGCATATGTAGTACATATATGCTGTACGAGAACTGCCCCATATTTTACGCATTCACACACACACACACATATATATATATATATATATATATCAGTGGGTTAAAAGAGTTGCAGAACTTAACGGGTTATCTCAGTCAGTGGAGAACTGGGGAAGGAGACAAAATGTATATGTTGAATTCTCTGAGATTTCACCAGAAATATATGCTTTTCGAGAAATAAACATTAGAAAAAGGCCCGTGTGTGTGTGTGTGTGTGTGTGTGTGTGTGTGTGTGTGGTTTCGGACAGCATAGCTCAAAAACGAAAAGTCCGTTAAATACCAAACTTGGTATTCATATTTAGCATCTTCCAAGGATGCGACTCGAAGAGTTCAAGAAAATACCCACACACAAAATACCCTTTACATGGAAAAATTTTGAAAATGTTGATTTTTTTTTTCAAAAGAAGCTATAACAATTTTCATTAGCATACAGTATATTAAAGGTATTTAGACCAGAAATAAAATATATATTTTGAATTGTATAGGTGTGGTCTATGAACACTTCTTTATTCTGGATGAGTATTGAAGAATTATACGGAAGTTAAACCGTAAGAGATAGACAAAATTTTAAGATACAAAGGCTGTATTTATATCTTGTTAAAACATATAGTTTATGTCATATTCGTTTTCTTGTAGACCAGTTTCGAGATATTCTTTATTATTGGTTTAATTTTTAATTCCCTTAAATTTCCTCAAACGAGACCAAGCAAAGCGACAGGAGCCACAATTGTTTCGCATAGCGACTAGGTTTTAACAATAACTTTAGCCTAATGTATTCCTTTATTTCTCTTCTCTTTACAAGGAAGCATGACACAAGATCAGTCCTGCTAATGTTTATCTCGAGTAGCAGATGAAGGCAAAAGAATAAGCCTTTGCAAGAATAGTTTATATATGGAACAGCTAGAGAAAGTTAAGTGAATAGAACACATCAGATTTTTAAGCCTCCTAACATTTCTCAAACGGAATCATTCAAAGCGAACCGAACCTCAATTGTTTCAATAGTGACTACATTTAAAGGACTTGACTATCGCTTTAACCTAATGTATGTATTTCGTAATTTAACTTCTGCATTACTCTTAAGTAATAAGATCAATTCCGCTAATGTTTACCTCGATTAGCGTGATGGAGATAAACGAATAATCTTTTGAAGAATGGTTGTATATGGAACACATGAAGTTTATCCTAAAGTGATATTCCTGGAATGTAAATATGAAGTTCTGCTATAACATTTTAAAGATCAAGGAGCTTTTTCAGTAAAGTAGTTAAAATAATCTGATGTGTTCCATGCACATACTTTCTCTACATCTCTGTAACAAATTATTGTTAAAACTCTTATTCTATCTACATCATGCTAATTGACATAAACATTAGCAGAAATTGTGCTTATTACTTGGTCCCTTGTAAGTAGAAGAGAAAAAATCTAATGCGTTCCATTCACATGATGTCCTCTAGCTTTTCGCAAACAAACTTTTACTCAAAAGATTAATCTGTTATCTACAACTTGCTCATCAACATAAACATAAGCAGAATTAGTCTTCTTACTAGATCCTTGTAAGTAGAAGGGAAATAAGAAAATACGCAAGCTAAAGCGATAGTCTCGTCCTTTAAAATCCGGCCGCTATGTGAAACAATTGAAATTCCAATCTCTTTGCTTGCCGGGATTAAACAAACGAGAAACGAGAAGAAAAGTGTCTTACCCTTTGAGAAAAGTTGAAGTGACTAAAACACAAACAATAATCTGCAATATCTCGAAAACCAGATCTACATTTTTTCGTGTAGTAAGTTTTTGTATATCTCTTACGATTTTTCAGTTGTATAAAAGTCATTCAGAATGAACAGGTCTTCAGAGGCTCTTTCCAGAAAATCCAAGATATATATTTCGTTAGTCATAAAAATATTTTAAACATAAAAGTATTTTAATCAAAATCTTTAGCGCCATTTTTGGAGAAAATCAAAATTTTCGAAAAATGTTCCATGTAATGGGTAGTTGGGGTTGGGAGAACTTCTTGAAAGTCTTCGTGTCGTATCCTTGGAAGATACTCAACCAAGTTTGGTATTTAACCAACTTTTCGTTTATGAACTACGCTACCCACAGACACACTCATACACAGACACCCACATGAACATGTTTATAATAGTGCTTTATTTTGGAACCAAGGGGACTCAAAACATGTATTTCCTGTAAAATTTCAACATCAAATTTTTGGTCGCATTAAAATACCGTCTCTATATACTTTACAATGTACGTGTAGAGAAAAATAATCTCAAAAACTACTTAATACATTTGTCTCAAAACTTCAGAATTAGTTACACATAACACTAGAGATATTTAGTAAAAAATGAATGAAATTGCTTAAAAACATTGAATTAGAACTGTTTATACGATGGTTCACTTAAGCGACTTTTGAAAGAGGTAGATTTCTTATTTAGGATGGACTATTTAAGTACACTATCTCACTGCGCTCTTCGTACAAGCCATTCGGTGTCTTATTTTATAATTTGAGTTGGTGTAAAAAAAAAAAGCTATTGGCATTTACTTTCTGCCATAGTATCAAGCAGCTTTTTTACCTTACAAAAACGTAAAGAACATAAATTGTGTGTTTTGACGAGATCTGCATGCTTGTGTAGTAAGTTGCTGTCTACCTCTTACGGCTTAGCAGTTAAGAAAAAAATCGGTAAAATTCATCCTGGGGTCTTCAGAGGCTATTCCCAGAAAACTCAAGATATAATTGTTGTTTGCAATGTAAATATCTTTAAAACTCGGGATTTTAATCAAAATCGTTTAGGTCGTTTTTGAGAAATAAAAAATTTGGAACATTTTCCCATGTAAAGAGTAGTTTGTTGTGGGAACATACTTTTAAAATCTTCGTGTCGCATCTTTGGAAGTATTTAGTTTAGTATTTAACAACGGTACTTTTGTTTTTGAGTTATGCTCTCCACAGACACGTAGGACCTTTTTCTAAAAATGCTTTTTTCGGACTCGGGGGACCCCAAAACATACATTTCCAGTGAAATCTGGACATCGAATTTTTGGGTGGAATACAATATGCACATAATAGATGAAAGTATAAAAAATGGATGTGTTACATTCACATGACTTTCTCTACATCGCGGTAACAAATTATTCCTCTATCAACTTTATGATAATTGAGATAAATATTAGCAGAAATTGTCTTATTACTTGCTTCCTATAAGGGAATACACTAGGCTAAAACAAGAGTCTGATTGCCGTGTGGCCAAAATCCGTTTCTATACATGGTCAGGAGTTTACAAATTTCCGTGATAAACGTTTAAAACTGAAACCAATATCAAGGAATATCTCAAAATCGGTCAACTACACGAAAAAAGTATATAACCTAAAGTGTGTGTTTTATCGAAATATACATGTTTTGCTTTAAAGTGTTTGTCTATCTCTTACGGTTTACCAGTTATGCAAAATTCATCCAGAATAAACATGTCTTCAGAGGCTATTCCCAGAAAATCGAAGATACGCATTTTATTTGTCATGAAAACATCCTCAATACCTATACGATATTTTAATCAACATCGTTAGAGCCATTTTTGAGAAAACAAAATTTTCGATTTTCTGTTTTACCTAAAGGGTAGTTGGGGTGGGGGAATTTTCTTGAGAAACTTTGTTTCACATCCTTGGAAAAGACTGAACTTAAATATCAAATTTGTATTGAACAGTCTTTTCGTTTCTGAGCTATGCTGCCCACAGATACACAGACACACATATGGACATTTTTCTAAAAATGCTGTTTTTTGGATTCAGGGGGTCCTAAAACGTTTATTTACGACGAAATCTCGGTATCGTAGTTTTGGGTGCATTACAATACCTTCTCTATACACTATGCACATAGTACGTGTAGAGAAAGTAAAACAGAATACTTCTCATTAATACTTTGGAAACTATAGACGTAATTGTTAGAGAAATTGATGTGAATTTAACGCATCAAATTTTTATCAAAATCGCCTGTGCACGATTTTTGTATTCTAAATATATTTGAGTTTTCAGGACGCTTCAGAAAAACTTTAAATGCAATACGCAGCCTTTCACACTACCACAGATAAGTGCAATAGACGATAAAAAGAAAATTGATTGATCAAGGCTGAAAAACTCATCAAGGATTTGTCACAATCAGATAGACGCTTGGTAGATAACTTTATGAGAGGTTATGGGTTGTTATTTGATTCTATTTCATTAATAAAATGCTTATAAGTATAATTACGTTCTTAGATATTCTACTTAATATTGAATCTCCATTGAGTAAGTTCTCAGACCAGGGTATACCTATACATGACTGAACAGATGAACATGTTGAGGAATACTAAGCAGTGCTAAAAAAACAATGAGAATGAGAAAATCCTTAACTTAAAGTAAGCTGAAATCATAACATAAGTCTTTTGCTTTCTCTACTACGTATATTAAGTAAGGGAAATATTTTTTTCGGCCAAGAATTCGCAGGAAATATACGTTTTGAGAAACTTGAATAATTTAAAAAACAAATCATTTTAGGAAAACGCCAATGGAATGAGTCAATGGGTCTGTGAAGAGCATAACTCAAAAACTAAAAGGAGATAAATATGAAGGTCATCCAGAAAGTAAATAACTATTTGGCATAACTAAATAATACTTAGATATTAACACAAAAGTTTATTTACAAAGTTACATATCTTATTCCATTTCTTAAGGTCATCCCAATTTCTACCAAGGCATTTAATGCAACGTGTTTTAACAATTTTTCAATACCGATATTATACTCTTCCTCTACCAAAGATCTGAACCAGGATGTCACTGCCTTTGTGAGGTATTCATCGGTTTGAAACTTTTCCATACAAAAGTCATTTGTGTCTAAAGTGAAGTGCCGGATTTCCTGAAATCTTCCATCCTCTGTTAGCCGTGCTTACTGGTTCTTCCTTGATTAAAGTATGCACAATTCCCTCACTCATGACTCGCTTATTGCATTATCATCACATACTTGCACTATTTGTCATTAAGTTTCCATTGACCGAAGATTTTGTGCATTTAAAAACTACTCAGGTGTTTGGCGATAGAGTATATCGTCGAATTGGAAAAACGGGGATCATGTTACAATAAAGTCCTTAACAACAATGCAATTACGTGGAGAAATAATGTAAGGTGCTGTAGCTTTGTAAAGAAAGTTTCCTGTTGATATCGCTCATTATTATGTAGTTGTGCCAAATCGTTCTTTTCTTTGTATCAAACCATATTTATGTTCAGCATGTTCTAAAGATCAGCCACGATGTTTAGCAAACCTCTCAGTCTAAACTACCCTTCGCATTGAAATATTTTCGAAAATATCATTTTCCCAAAAATGACAAAGTATTTTGATAAAATCTCAATATATTTAAGACATTTTTATGATATATAAAATATAAGTCCTGAATATTCCGTTTATAACCTCTGAATTTCTCTTCATTCTAGAATACTTTTGCAATAAATGGTAAACCGTAATAGATACAAAAGCCTACTAAGCAAAAAGTATCGACCTCATTAAAACACATAGTTTATGTCAAATAAGTACATTCTTTTTGTGGAAATAATCATTTCCGATATATTTCTTGTGATTGTTTTTTTTTCTTTTTTATTTAATATCGCTTTAACAACAAGGTCAAATCGCGACTACAACAAATTTTACAATTCTTTACATAACTGAGTTACATTAAGAAAATTCAGTACATTCTTTGAGAAGGCTGAATCACTAAGAGCGGTTAACACACCTGGAATACTGCATCTAGTTCTTGCATCATTGTAGAAACGGCAGCTGGTGAGAATATGAGTGACTGTATGTGGAGAGTGATAAAAGTTAAACTTGGGGGGAAGATAAGAATGAGTACGAGCAGTATGTCCGAGACGGGGGCTTGTTATGTGTGAGAGGATAACGGAAGATGGAAGAGGACAGGCATCACGTAGCTTGTCTCTATTTGAGTTGAACCACTATTATTTCCATAGCCGGAGAATGGTGACACGCATAAAGCGGTCGAAGTCTCGGTGAGGAATCCTGAGGTCCAATAAGTTGGGAGGGTGTCGTGTTGCTTCCTTAGCTGCAGCAACAGCGTTATCATTCCTGGGTATGCCAGCATGGGAAGGTACCGACTAAATAGGACCTGCTTACCCGAGGTAGATAGTCAGTGATAGAGTAACTGAATGTAAAGTACCTTATTATTGGTTGGCATTCGCTGTTGAAGACTGAGGAGAGCAGTTATCGAGTCTGTGAAGACAGTGAAGCAGAGAGCAGTAGTTCAAGGATGTACTCCAAAGCGAGACGAATAGTTATCAGTTCACAAGAGAAGAAGATAGATAGGAATTGCGGTGAGCCGTAGAGCAAGGTCCTATGCGGTAAAACCATCGCACAACCGCAGTGATTTTCACATTTGGAACCATCGGAGTAAGTTTTTTATGATGCGTAGTGTAAGGTACAAAGGGTTATGAATAAACGGAGATAGATTGAAGTATTTGTATTGCTTTGTTGTAACGAGCCATGGAAATATCCATGTAGGTAATTTTAGCTTTCAAAGAACAGTGTCAAGGGTGAAGAAGGTGGAGACTATTGACGGCATATTTAACTGTAGAATTCTCTGGGACAGGGATACAAAAAGATGTTGGCTATGAGCACGGACTCTTTGGGTCTTGGCAGGAAAAGTAATTATGGAGAAATGTTGAAGGACTCCTGGAAGCAGTTCGTGTAGGGTACATGAGATATAAGGCTTTCCTCCTCGTATTCAGCGGAGGTTCATTTGCTTCAACTTGGAGACTGCTTACCAAACTAGTGTGAAAAGCACTTAAGCAGATCATCAGCGCAGAAGATTGAATACTATCGAGTATTTCCAGGCTTGTTGGATTGGCTGAATGATATATAATGCAGCCGTAACCCAATTTGGGACGTATAATTGTTCTATATTTGCGAAGTATTATTGTGAAGTCAGCTCCCCAGGTTTTAGCTGTCATTGTTTTCATCACATTTATACGTCGAAAGCATTCTGCTCTCAAAAGCTTTAAGTGTGTGATACAGTTTAAACGGTGGTCAAAATGCAATCCTAAAATGTAGGAATCGCCCAGTGCCTTAGAAGAAGGAGAGGAGAACGAGTGAACAAAATGCATCGACTCTTATCGGCACAGGATTTTGCCTTGATTCCATTGCTGTAATTTATGGAGTGCAGACTGTAATAGTCCCTGGGTAGTCTGTACGTACTTTCCGCTGCAAAATATGGTTGGGTTATCCGCAAAGAGACTAGCTCTCACAGGTGGCTGAAGACAGGAATTTACATCATTGTTGGTTACTAAGAAGAGTGTCACACTAAGAACAGATCCTTGTGGCATTCCACTGTCAATGTTGACGCTTTGAGAGAGAATTCCGTTAGCACAATTTTCCGGTTTTGGGGAAAATTGTAAATGAATGCAATCATGTTTGCTGTGACGCCATGTTTCATTTAGGTTGATGTGATCACACCAGACATTATCGCAAGCCTCTTCAATAACCAAGCTGACAAGAATGGTATGTTGTTTGCTCAAGAAGGCTTTGCTAATGTAGAATTCTAGCAGCAAGAATCCATTAGTAGTGGAACGGTGCTTTCTGGAACCATATTGGATATCTGCAAAAAAAATAGCTTGCATTCCGAATACCAACGTAAACGTTGATGGATAATCTTCTGCAGCAGCTTACATAAGTGAAATTGGACGATAATTGAAGGGAGGATAGTGGTCTTTATTGGGTTTAGGAATAGGTACCTACGCCATTGATTAGGAAAAAATTGATTAAGCCATGTGTAGTTATAGGTATTTAGTAAGTAGGAAATACCAGCTATTGGCAGATGTTGAAGGAATGTATATGGGGTTCTGTCTGGTCCTAGACTTTTACTAGCGCAATACCTTAATTCATACTATAGTTCGCTCATCGCGAGTTCTTCGTTGAACGCTTGATGGCTATTTATAAATATCTCCTGCAGATCTAAAGTTGGAGGCTTATGTTTAGTGTGGAGAAATTTGCAATCATAATGGGAGTCACCGGAAGTATCAGAAAATGCGGTTACCAAGGTATTAGCTATTATCAGAGAGTCGGTAATAGACGCACTTGGAGCAGGTGTTCGAAGATGAGATGCCCGCCTGGGTAGTGTGGTGGTAGCGTGTCTGCCTCACACTCAACAGGTCGTGAGTTCGAATCTCGCTTAGGGTGAGTTGCTTGGATAAGGTTTTTTTCGGGGTTTTCCCTTATCCTGAGAAGATGAATGTCGAGTAACTTTAAGCTCCATGGACCCCGAGATCATTTGAGCATCATTTCACCAATTTCATGCATCGCCCAATATGACGAACCAGGTTAAAGGACGTTAAGCTACAAAACAAACAAAAACGAAGATGAGATGTCAACTGAGAGGAGAGATTACCACAGAGAGTCTGAAGGTTGTGCCACAATCGGGATTGAGGAGTATTTGCGCTTAGAGTAAACGGAAACTGAAGCTAATGGCCCTTTTTGCTTTCTTTCACTTCCCGACGGGCAGCAGCTTGGAGACGCTTGAAGACGCGCCTGTTTTCGAGTGTAGGTTAACGTTTGTATTTGTAATACGAGTGGTTTTTATTCTTGATAGCTTCGGCGTACCGTGCATTTCACCATGGTACACGGCATTTACCTGAAACAAAAAGGAATGCTGAGACGTCCTTGTTGATGTATGGTTATAGAGAACGTATTAAAGAGGTCATCTGTGTCCAATTGTAGGAAAATATTCTGCTCTGGAAGATCTGCAATGGCGTACTGCGCAAGAACCTTGAACAGGGGTCGGATATTTTTGATGCTTTGGAGGTAGACTTCAGGAAAATGGGATAATGGTCACTACCATAGAGAGCAGAGAAACAATGTTTGAGTAGCACATGGTACTTGTAGAGTTATGGGCTATATCAAAACGAATAGGTAATGTTAGATTGAGAACCACTAAGGGGAATGTATTTAGAACTGAATCAATTACTTTCCCACGGCGATCAGTTCGCTGGCTTCCCTACAGAATATTTTGGCTATTAAAGTCTCCCTGTAAAATAAAAGGTGCGGGTAAGGTTGGATAAGGTCTGTGAGCATCTAGAGGTCAACGTTGGCACTGTATGGTAGATAGAGGTTGCAAATGCATATCGCAATATTGAGAAAAACAGAGACACCACAGTTTCCAGACAGCAAGCTTGAGATGATTTTATGGTATCCAGTATACTGGCATATTGGTGCTACGTAGCCAGTACGTAAATTAGTTCCCTGTAGGAAATGAAATGGCGTCTTATTTATGGACGCTCTTTAACTACTGTGGTTCTCAGCGTCACATTCTATACTGGGCGTGAAAGACCGCTTAATTTTGCTCAGAGGCCTCTCTATCAGGCTTGAGGTTCTTTTACGTGCCGTAAATGTACGACACGGGACCCACGGCTTTACTTCCCTTCCGAAGGAAGCCATGCTAAGGATTTTTACGCCCGAATATATATATATGCATTTACGTAGCTAATAAATCACAGCATGCGGATATAATTACGTTGAATATAACCTGGTGGCATCGTTTATCGGTGGCGCTCCACTATTACACGTGATGTAGTTTTGCTGCTGACATTGTTTGTTGTGTTTTAGTTTTTAGTGTGCCTCGCTTTTTAAATCCTGATTGCTCGGGCGCTAATAACCATAGTCGTTGAGCGCCCTAAGCCCTACTACTACTACTACTACTAATATTGAGTTTAACTTTTTACACAATAAAATATAATCTTTGCAAGCATACTAGAAACTACCGTAACTAGTCAGTAGTATCAAATTGGTAAACATAAGATACGTGGCGTATGAAAGGAATATCGCAATAAGACTTCAACAAAAGAATTAGGTACCTAAAATATCTAATGTGTTGCACCTACTTGACTTTCTACTCGTAGCTCTACAAACTATTCTTACAAAATCTCAAATAAGCTTTAATTGCTCCTTTAGAGTTATAAGTGTAAGAAGAATACAATAACCGAAAGCGAAACACTTTCCAAACCGATAGTTTTGTGATTCCATTCTCTCTAAATGAATACAAAATCTAATGTGTTCCATTCACATGACTGTCTCTACATCTGTGCAACAAATTATTGCTAAAAAGCTCATGCTTCTATTTACTTCATGCTAATCGAGAAAAAGTTAGCAGAGAGTTAGCAGAGTCTTATTACTTGCTTCCTTCTAAGTAGAAGCGAAATAAGGGAGTACCATGGGTTAAAATGATAATCAAAAGCTGGTTGCTATGAGACTGAAGTTCCTTTGTTTGTATGGACACGAGTTGACAAATTCATGTATGAGAAAATATGTTTTTCCAAACTGAAACCAAAAACAAGGAATATCTAAAAAAACGACCAACTCCATGAAAAAAAAAGTATATGTCTTAAATTGTGTGTTTTAACGTATTCTACAGTTTTGTGTGATAAGTTTTTGTCCATCTCTTACGGTTTAGCTGTTATGCAAAATTCCGTAAAATTTATCCAGAATAGTCTTCAGAGGCTATTCCTAAAAATTCAAGATATACATGTTATTTGTCGTGTAAATAACTTTAATATATGATATTTTAATCAAAATCGTTACAGCCATTTTTGAGAAAATCAACATTTTCTAAAAAATGTTGCATGTAAAGAGTAATTTGGGGTGGCGGGATTTTTCTCAAAATCATCATGTCACATCCATGCAAGATACTAAACTTATATACCAAGTTTAGCATTTTACCGATGTTTTGTTTTTGAGTTATCGTATTCGCAGACACACGGACACACACACGCGCTAACCTTTTTCTGAAAATGCTTTTTTTGGATACAGGTGACCCTAAAACATATATTTCCGACGAAATCTGGGTATCAAATTTTTGGGTGGAGTGCAATACCTTCTCTATACACCATGTACATAGTACCTGTAGAGAAAGTAAAAAATAAAAAAGGAAAGAATGAAAAGAAAAGCGATTTGCCGTTGTGAAAAGTATAAACTATTTGAAAATTCAAATCAATAACAAAGAGTTTCTCAGAGATAGTTAAGGCCACGAAACATGTTATTCCATATCTGACGAGATTTGTGGTTTTGTGAGGTAAGAGTTCGTCTATATCTGACGGTCATTCAGAATTTAGAGCACTCCTGAGACTATTTTCAGAAAATTCAAAGTTTTCTTTTCATTTTTCATAAAAATATATCTTGAACGTGTGATATTTTAATATAATTCGCCTAAGCCAAGTTTAGAGGTTTACCAGCTTTTCGTTTCTGAGATACACACACAGTCACGCATTCAGGAGACACAAAACACATATCTGGGTGGAGTACAAAGCTTC
Source organism: Hymenopus coronatus (assembly GCA_030762935.1). Lineage (NCBI taxonomy): Eukaryota > Metazoa > Arthropoda > Insecta > Mantodea > Hymenopodidae > Hymenopus > Hymenopus coronatus. Next base: position 92,606,834 of record CM060891.1, read on the forward strand.
CCCTGCTTACCACACGAAACACAGAAAAGAAATCAGTGAAGAAAGTTTACACGTTTAACGTTACCCCCTATAAATTAATAATTCTGTAGCACAGAAAACTAAAAAGGAAAGATAACATAGAAAAAATGTCTACGTTTATACGATTGATTTTACCTCCTTTACATTAATAATCGCGTATTAACAACCTCAAAAGCATATTGGCTGGAAAGCCTCTACATTTTCATTTTTGTATTAGGCATTTACTTTGCCATTTCCGGCAGAACACTTTGTCAGAGCGAACAGCTTTATGCCTGTGTCAGCCACTTCCTCTTTCCCAGGGAGTGATGTTTTTACAATATTTTGCCAAGAATATTTCACGCACAAATATGCCTAAGGGAATTCGATATTAAAGCAGCGACGCATGGCATAAAAACGGTCGCAAAATATTTAATATCCCGGAGAAATTTCCCTCGACGTCAACGTTCCGAAGGGTATCTCAACCCTCGTGTCAAACGGAAACATTCTCCCTTCCAGAAATGGAAACTCTGAGTAAAGAAACATCTTTCAATCAAAACAGTTTATGTTCATTAACAACATAAACATTTAACAGTTAAATTAAATGTACAGCCCAACGGCAAATTCAATCTAATTCTATAAACGAAATTCTTGTCTACAGCATGTTTAGGCCTTAAAGACTTACTTCATATATCCAAGGTCGCGGGTTCAAACCCGGCGGAGGATGATGAAATGTTTCGGGCCTACAAATCCTTAGTATGGCTTCCGTATCGTAGATTTAAATCGTAAAAGAACCTCAAGCCTTAAAAATATGCCTCTGAGCAAAATGATGCGGTCTTTCACGCCCAGTATTGAATGAAACGCTGAAAACCATAGCAGTCAAAGAGCGTCCATAAATAAAACTCCATTTTATTCCCTTAAAGAGTTACATACCTTTTGAGTATTACTGTAAAATTATTTCTGCTTATTAAATATTTATAAATAAGTAAACAATTAAACATTTTGTACTAGATTTAAAAGAAATTATCAACATGTTTAAAATGCATCTTACATTCTAATAATTCCGCAGTACTATATGTAAGTTCTTAATTTGCTTTAAAAACTTTATTTTCTGTGTAATGATTTTATTTTTGTCATAGTTTGTCTTAAAATAATATTATACATAATGTAGAACAGGCTGTTCCAAATCGACTCGTCTGAGTAAGAGTGCACGCACCTATTCAACCATAAAACTCGGATCAGAACCATGGTAGCCAATACGTTACTAGTTAAAGGTCAAATCACAATGCTTGCGCCCTTCCACTTCATCCCCAACAGCCATGACATTAGCTTACCATAAATGACATGTACGTACATTGCAGAAAGGTCGTTGTGAGTCGCGAGCTCTTTCAGAGCGCACCCAAGCTGGACAACGTGAAAGAGATAAAGGGAGATAAAGGGGAATCAAAGCGCCGAATAAGCAGACATTCATCATCTGATATTATTCATAAGTCCCAATGGGTAAAATCCATGTTTGTCACTTACACACAGAGGAGCTTTTCACTAGCGAAACTTTAAGTTTAATTTACTATAAGTTGTTTTGCTATAACAACCGCAAAACTTGGTATGGTGGGCTATTCCGCTGGTCTTCCTTTTTCAAACGTAAATTATTCTCTCAGGCACAGGAGGGCGATACTGAGAATGAAAACATTATGAAGTATTTTAATACAGAGGAAAAAGTAGATTAGTCCACCTCTGTAGCGTGGAGACATCGGGCCTGCCTCATATTCTAGAGGTTCCGAGTTCGAAATTCGGTTAGGGCATGTTATCCGAATAATATTTTCTTTCTTTTTTCTCTCCTTATCCTAAGAAACCAAATGTTGGATAAGTAACCTCCATTGACCACGCGATTATTTCAGCGTTACTTCATCCATTTCATTCATTGTTTGATTTGATCTATCGGGTAAAGTACGATGAAGTAAACGAACAAATAAAAAACATGTAAATGGCGTTTTATTTATGGACGCTCTTTAACTGCTGTGGTTCTCAGCGACCCATTCTATATTGGACGTGAAAGACCGCTTAATTTTGCTCAGAGGCTTCTCTATCAGCCTTGAGGTTCTTTTACGTGCTGTAAATCTACCGCACGGGACCAACGGCTTTACTTCCCTTCCGAAGGAAGCCATGCTAAGGATTTTTACGCCTGAAAATATCCATCGTCCTCCGCTGGGTTTGAAGCCGCTACCTTGGGTGTATGAAGTCAGCATGGTAAACATTACACCATGGAGGGCGATGAACAAATAAAAGGTAGACTAAGTGTCGCAGAGCCAGATTCTACCCATTCTGGTGCTGTTCCTTCTTCCACGTTCGAACGAACTATCCTGGCGCAAAAATCTGCCTTTCCATATACGGTTTCTAAACTTGAGTTATTTTTACTCCCCCCCCCCTCTCTCTCTCTCTCTCTCTCTCTCTCTCTCACTCTCTACAACGAACTATGTTCACAGTAGATAGAGAAGGTCAACCCAAAAAACCACCGGAAGTGTACCAATGTTTTTAGATACCTTGAATACAGAAGAAAATTAGTAAAAGGTACATATATGTATGTGGACTATGAACAGCATAACTCAAAGACGAAAGTCCTTTGAGTACCAAACTTGATATATAAGTTCAGGACCCTCCAGGGGTATGACACGAAGATTTTCAGGAAAATCCTTCCACCCCAACTATCCTTGGGACATTTTTTTCGAACATTTTGATTTGCTCAAAAATGACTTATAATTTTGATTAAAATATGTTTAAGACATTTTCAAGACAAATGAAATGCATATCTTGAATTTTCTGGGAATAGGCTGTGAGGACCTCTTCATCTTGGATGACTTTTGTTTAACTGGTAAATCGTAAGAGATAGACAAAAACGTACTACGCAAAAATGTGGATCTCTATAAAACACACTATTTATATCATATACATTTGACTTAGTAGAGTTAGACATTTCCGAGATATTCCTTGTTTTGGTTTTGGTTTCAATGTTAAAATATTATATTTTTTTTTTCAAATGTAAATTCTTCATTCGTTTCATATCACGTCTGCAAACAAAACGGAATTACAACTGTAGCACTCCAGCTTTTAAAGGATTTGACTATCTAAGATCATTTCTGAACATTTTTATCTCAATTAGCTTCAAGTATGTAAAAGAATAGATTGTTTGCAGAGCAGGTAGAGAAAGTCATGTGAATGGAAGACATCAGATTTCTCCTCTTATCTTTGCCTGAAAAGATTCACATGAAGAAGAAATAATCACACTTGAAGATCGCATCAACTCTATGCGCTTAGTAGATAAAGGACATGTTCAGGCGGAGGTACTGAGGGTACTTTGGAGATTTTTTTTTTTTTTTTGTAACTTAACGTCCTTTAGCCTGGTTGGTCATATCGGATGACGAGTGAAATTATTGAAATGATGCTCAAATGATCTGGGGTCCATGGAGCTTCAAGTTAGGCGACATTCATCTTCTCAGGATAAGGGAAAACCCCGAAGAAAACCTTATTCGAGTAACTTACCCTACTCACGACCTATTGGATGTGAGGCAGACACGCTACCCAGGCAGGCTTCTGGAGATTTTGTAGTATTATCACATCAGGTTGTATAATGTAATTTTCTTCTTCAAGTAGATACCTATCTCTAAGAGGACTTTATTGATGCGAACGAGGCTTGTTTCACCGAAAGCATTAGCGCAGGATTTCCATAAGCAACATGTTATTATACAAATGTGATATGCTCCGTTCACATGACTTTCTCTACCCATTCAGAAAAATTATTCTTACATAAGCTTATTCTTCTAACTGCCTCATGGTACTCGAAATAAATATTAGCAGAAATGGTTTTATTACTTACGTCTTTATAAATAGAAGGGACATACGGAAATACACTGGCTAAAGCGATATGAGTAGTCAAATTGTTTAAAAGCTGGTTGCTATGTGAGTGAAGTTCGGCACTCTTTGGATGCCAGGAGTAAAAACAAAAAATAAATAAATAAAATAAATAAATAAATAAAAGGAGAGGAATGTAAAATTCTCAAACGAAGGTATTTCACATTTAAAACCAATAACAAGGAATATGTCGGAAATTGCTAAGCCCTCACAACAAATGTATGTGATATAAATTGCGAGATCTACGATTTTTGTGTAGTAATGTTTGTCTACCTCTTATGGCTTACCAGTTATGCAAAACATATCCAGAATGAAGAGGTGAGCAGATCCTATTCCAAGAAAAGACAATTTTATTTGGCTTGTAAATATGTTTAATATATGATATTTTAACCTAAATCGTTAGTCATTTTTGAGAAAATATTTTTTTTTAAAAAACTTTTCCATGTAATACTGTTCCATGTCGCATCCTTGAAAGATGTTGAGTTAATTATAAAGTTTGGTTTTTGAGCTATGCTATTTACAAACACAAATGGACCTTTTTCTAAAAATATTTTTAGACTCAGGGGACCTTAAAACATCTATTTCCGGTGAAATCTCAACATCAAATGTTGGGTGAAATACAATACTTTCTCTGTCTACTATGTGCATTAGAACGTACATGTAGATAAAGTAAGAGGGAGCAGCGATATAGTTATTCTGATAAGTGTACTCAGTTCTTTCCAGAGCATTATAACAAGACAAACCTAATATTTCAAATGCTATCTAAAGAGATAATTTTCAAAGTTATTAACAACTTCTAAGAACATTTAATGCAATTCGTTAGTGTAAATTGTGTCGCGTTTTTATCACTTTCTCTATACGTACTATGTACATAGTGTACAGAGAAGGTATTGTAATGCACCCAAAAGATCGATACCGAGATTTCACTGGAAATACAAGTTTTGAGACCCCCTGAGTCCAAAAAAATATTTTTAGAAAAATGTCCATGTGTGTGTGTGTGTGTGTCTGTCTGTCTGTGTGTATGTGCGTGTGTGTGTCCGTGAGCAGCATAGCTCAAAAACGAACAGACCGTTAAACACCAAATTTGGTATTTAAGTTTGGTATCTTCCAAGGATGCGATCCCCCACGCCCAACTACCCTTTACATTGAACATTTTCGAAAATTTTGTTTTTCCAAAAAATGGCTCTAACGATTTTGAATAAAATTTCTTATATTTAAGATATTTATGTGACAAATAAAATGTATATCTTCAATTTTCTGGGAATAGCCTCTGAAGACTACTTTATTCTGGACGAATTTTACGGAATTTTGCATAACTGCTAAACCGTAAGAGATGGTCAAAAACTTACCACACAAAAAATGTAGATTACATTAAAAAACACAATTTATGTTACATACATTTTTTTGTGAAGTTGATAATTTTTTAGATATTCCTTATTATGGGTTTTATCTTTGAAAAACTTATACTTTTCTCATACAGGAATGTGTCAACTCGTGTTCATACAGACAAAGCAACTTCAGTCACATAGCAAACAGCGATGTTTAACACTTTTTAATACACTTGAAGGAATATATACTCATTGTTACTTCTTACACTTGAGAAAGAACACTGGTTATATTGTAGTACTTATTAGTGTTTTACACTTTCATCGCACTTTGAATTCTTATACAAAGTGACGTGGAGTATTCGTGGAAGTGACAGGGACCACAGTGCAAGTTCTGAAATTCTGTCTGTTTAAATAGTCCACGATGGAAGGTGTCTTGCCTTAAGCTTTCTAAGTTCTGTTTGGCTGTAATTTGCAGCCAAAACTTGCGTTTAGCGTCACCATATCACGTGATTTCTTTTATTTTTATCAAGTGACCCGTGGATACAAAGGAAAATACCCTGCTTGGTAAATATTAGGGAGTTTTACCGAGGAAGCACTTGTAACCCTAATGCACGCACACGAAGTAAAGGAAAGCTACAAATTCTCAAGGCTTATGCAGACAATGTAGGGTAACTTTGTTAAACCTAACTGCTCAGTTCCTCGTAGTTCTGCCTTGTAGTACGTTAACATAGCTAAAGTAACAACTTATGAACTAAAAACAAGAAAATAAAGTAAATCACTGATATAAACATGTAATTATAGCAATTAAAGTATTGGGGATTGTTTATAGACCTTTGACATTAATATATCAATCATTATAGAGCAATGACGTCAAGAATTGCGGTCTCAATTGCTATGAGATATATTTGTACTGTTCTATTTTCTTATAAAACACGAAATATTTTTGTCTCATAATGATGAAACTAAAGCGCGTCTCCCAGTTAAAACACGCTGCTGCTTGTACTATACACTCGGCTGCGATAGGCCTTCAGGGCATTAACAGCAAATACGTATTTCTGAATTGGCGAGCTCTACATCTTTTGAATTATAGATCCAAGTAGTGAAATATATGTATTGCTATTTAAGGCTATTGTTAGACATTTATTTTTCACCTGCACTTTATCTCTCCTCTTTATTTGTTCAGTACTTCGAAATGCGACTCAATAGGCATAAAAAGAATTCAAATATGGAAATATAAACGATAAAAGTTTTAATTTTGTAGAACATCACCAAATATATTTTAAAACAGCAAAGAATGGACGATGCGCTGCATTGTGTTTTGCGTTACTCCATTCTATTGCGTTACCAAGCCTGTTTTTGGTTCCCTCATTCCATTTGCTTTCTATTTAATGACACCTTTATAATCCTTACATTCAATTTTTTTCTATACACTACTATTTCTGAATACCTGGAAGCCTTAGTTGTTTCGTGTATTCACTTTCTAACACTCATTTTACTTGAATAATACAACGCACTCGTTATTTTACGTTTTTTCTTAGTTTACCTACATTTTGTCTCTTCAAGCTTGTTTAACTCAATAACCCACATGGACAAGTCAGTGTTCCACACACTATAATCTCTTCCTTACAAACTTACGCTATCCTTCACCAAAAGCACACAGTCTTGAGCCTCGCGCCTGGCGTTGAATGGATGGATCTTTGTTATAGATAATGAATGCAAGAAGGTATAGGATTCCGACTTGTTTTAAAAATGTCTTCCTACTCTAGTCAACACTTTTTCTCAATTGGCCAACCCAATAATAAAAAAAAATATTCCTGCTAGTTATTTAATGCATAGGTATAAAATCTTTAATTTAGAAATCTTATATGTTCCATTGACATGAATTTCTGTATCTATTCTGGATAAAAGATACTCAAAATTAACATTACCAGAAATAGTTTTAGAACTTAATTCCTTATAACAATATAGGAAATAAGAGAATACATTAGGATAAAGCGGCAGTGGAATCTTTTAAAAGCTGTCGTTATGCGATTGTCATTGTCAAGAGTAAAGCAACAGAGATATGAAACGGAAGAGGAACTTCCCGCTTGGGAATATTTTAAGCATTTTAAAATTGAAACCAATAACAGGGAATATCTCTGAAATGGAGAGCTCTACAAAAACTGTATATTATATAAATTATGTGTTTAAGCGATATCTACATGTTTGGGTAATAAGTTTTTATCTATGGCGGCGCAATGGCTGGGAGGTTTCATCGTTCGCCTCCCATCTAGGCCCGGGTTCGATCCCAAGCGCCCGCATGTGGGATCTGTGATGTATGAAGAAGCGTCTGAGCGGGTTTTCTCCGGGTCCTCCAGTTTCCCCCACCACTCTTTCCACCAATGTCTCCATAATCACCTTTCCTATTGTACATTTCGCTTTCATCATCCATTTCCTCACGCTCATGCCACCAATCGTTCCAAGTTCTCCATTCTGAGGTTTCGATGGCTCCCCGTCTATAGGTCGTGAAGTGAGACTGCAAGTTGCGCACCTGAACTGCTGATGGCAGGAGAGTTGCGCTAACACCTAGTCATAAGCTTCTGTCCACACGCTAGCGCTAGTTTTAGTGCACCATTCTTTAGTATTTATGCAAACAAACATTAGCATATTATTTTTAAGTTGGAAGAAAACGTCGATGCTCGTTATTAGGACGAATATAGTGGTTAAATAAATGGGTAAAAATATGTGGCGAGTACAGCAATATTGCTATTGTTTGGCTATGTTCATGGTTGCCAAAGCATTGTGTGACAAGCTGGATCGCAACCAAAAATAAACATATCTATAGGTACATTCCTTCAAGCAAATACTCCGTCCTATGCTCTACATATTGCTAATGACATACTATATAACATATAGTACATTGTACTATGTACTACGCACCCACACATATATAAATAAATACATTAGCATTGTAGCAGAATAAAGTGATTTTGTTATAACTATGGATATCGTCAGGTCAACTGTAAGTGTTTAACGCCGCACGCTGTTGTACTGGTGTTTCGTCGTTCGCTTCAAGCCGTTGCAGAGAAGGAAATCAAATTCCCCTGTGAGCAAGATTTGTTCATATCTCACTTCGTGACTTATATCTTTACCGGTGTACCAATCATTCAAATGAAGACTTCAGGGGCTATTCCCAAGAAATTCAGGATAAACATTTTATTTGTGTTGTGTAAATATATGTAATTACGGCATTTTAATCAAAATCGTTATAGCCAGTTTTTAAAAAATCTAAAATTTAGAAAAATGTTACATATAAAGGATAGTTTGAAGGCATTTTCCCAAAAACCTTCGTGACAGATCCTTGGAAGATACTTAACTTAAATACCAAATTTGGTATTTAACCGACTTTTCGTTTTAGAGTTATGCTGTCCACAGAACACACGGACCTTTTTCTAATTTGGGGGGTTCAGGGTTCATCAAATCATGTATTTGCGGTGAAATCTTTGTATCGAATGTTGGGTGGAATACAATACCTACTATACATATTGTATACAAGAGCTAGAGAAAGTCAAAACCATAAAGCTCATCCTGTTAATGATAGAGGGTTCAGCTAGGCAAGTATAAGCATCCAGGTTTATTCCAGCCAAGAAAACAATATTGCAGTGCTCTGATTTTAGTTTATTAGTTACTGGGCATGGAAGCAGAAACTATCGGAGTTTTACGAGAAAACACGTTTTATTTAATAACTAGGACCCACAGAAATCTAAAGGGATTTAAAAATGTTGCAGAGGATAATGTGTTTGAAGCTAAAATTAGAACACCTAAACATCTTCACCCTGTTATTAGTAACTTCACGACAGCTTATAGCAACTTGTATTCGTTAGATAGAGACAAAAAGATATGCATGCCATTTTAACTATACTGACTTTGAAGGTTGAGACAGACTGTACGTTACATAAATCTAAAAACGGTAAATATTTTGGCTTATATGCAGATGTATTCTGAGGGAAGTTTGATTCCTTTTATTCCTAATGCGTTATTCTAAATAATTGCTAACTAAAAAAAAAAAAGCTTCATTTATATTAATGTATTTCGAACACTGCGAGTGAAATGTTGACTGCAATCAGTAAAAAACATAATAAAATCGCTTTTCTTACACATAGTTGTTGGAAGCTTTGGGCATCTATAGAAAATTAACATTTAATTGTCTTCTTTTTGCTTCGGGCTCGACAGCTATTTAAAGATCACTACTGGGATATTATTTCATTAAACAACATTTTTCTCATAACTACATATTCATTTTCATAATGAACCACGCATCTTAGTTTTTGTTTAAATACTACTAAAATATTTCAGAAAGTGCATGAGTATCTATTGTAATATTACAAGGACAGAATTCTCCCAACACCAAAAGTGCTTTTTCAAAACATATACATGTATTAAAAATTATTAATTTTAGAGATTAAAATTTCCAACTTTTTGAAAAATATATTAATTCAGTATCAAAGCTTCTGTGTGTGATTTAAAGCTAAATTTAGAAAATGCCAACCAATTTTCTCAAATTTAAGCCGCATGGAAAATGTTTATTTTGGAACATATTTACATAATGAAATTTGGTATTCATATTAACATACGAAAGAATTATGCATTAATTTTTTTTATTTATTACACTAATTTTTTTTTACTCTCTCACTGAAACTTATATATATGTTAATGAAATAAATTCTTAAGTATTTTCATGGAAATGCAGATCTTACTATTTATATAACCATAGTTGTTATGGAAATTAAAAACTGAATAAATAGTAACCCAATGATAATTCTATTGAGGAAAAATTCGTGTGTGCTTTCGTTTGACAGAATTGAAGCATCTACAGCATCGAATTAGTTGTGAACTAATATTCGCAAACACGGAAATTATGCTCAAATGATCTCGGGGTCAATGGAGCTCGACATTCGTCTTCTCAGGATAAGGGAAAACGCGGAAAAAATCTTATCTGGGTAACTGCCCTAAGCCAAGTTCGAACTTGCGACCCGTTGAATGTGAAGCACACGCTACTCCCACACTATCCAGGCGGGCGATAGGACCTTTACTATGAAAACCGGCTTTCAAGGAATAACGTATATAATATTGCAACAGTTTGCATTGGAGCCTATTTTACCAAGAAGCCTAAGAGTCTTTCTATTCGGGAAACGCAAAATACCAAATGTGTGTGACACCGATGATTTGAGCCCATAAACCGCCTTGATTTCTTAAAAATCATTATTCATCTACTGAAAAAGACCTGGACAGTTTGACACAGTGCTTAACGTAACTGTGTTAGAACCTATTGGAGATCAAACTAGGGCAGCTTCCGCCAGCCTAGAATAAGCACTACTTCCATAGTACACACTCTTAAAGTCTACACTCGCTGTAAACTATTACTGAAGTATTTTACTGCTTTCAGATATCCTCGGAGTAAATTATTGCAGAATAAAATGTCAAAAACACCCCTATGTATTATGGAAGAAATTAGAGCAAAATATAGATTAGAATTCATCTGGTAGAGTAACTTATCTGTCGATTGAATTTCAGTATAGTATGTACACGGGGGAATGTTTTTAAATGTCCATGAATTACTTAGGTAATACGTACATTAAAACATTACCACAGCCACTAAGAACTGCATCGTGTATCTGCAGAAGTGGATACAAGTGTTTAGTTTCAATGCTAACATGTTCATGATATACTCGCAGTACGGGCTATTACCTTTGGAAAGGTTAATGGTAATATACTATTCTGTAGGTATTTTAATTCTTTTTATAAAGCTAATCCTAAATTTAGCTTTTTGTTTTGGATATAATAAATGTGAGGCTATAAATCTTTATTTCCAACTAGTTCATTTCTATTCTAAGAACTAATTCTTCACATATCGCACTTTGTACTTTTAGTAGCAATACCATCAAATCCTTTAAGTATTTATGTAATTATGTAACCATTTATTTTCATTAAAAAATTGGTATGTACTGTTACATCATCGTCACAAACTGAGGGCATTTGTTCAAACACTTAGGATATTACTTCCGTTATTTTAGCAACATTTACAAGTATTTTATTTGTAAACTACCCCCAACTTAAAACTGTTACTGTCTTTCCATGGGTTTCTGCTTTTTAGTTTTTGCAAAGAATTTTGACGGAGCTCTTTAGTACGTTTCTCGTCACTCAATTCATTAATTTCGTCCATCATAACTTTTTATGCATTTTTCTTCTTATCCAGCATATTTATATCATATTTTCCCAAAGTCTTATATTGACTTGCAGTATTTATACCAACAAATATTTATGTCTTTCACCGAGGAGAGCGGATACACCGGGCAGCCGGAATCAGGAGCGAGGCACAGCAATGACAGGGTCCTTATAGTTTCCAGACTGAAGCTGATGAATGAATGAATGAATGAATAAGTGTATTTATTGACATAGCAATATCATACATAGAATTTCAAATATCACACGGGTCCACCGACCGTACGTGCTTTTGTAAACACTCATTACAAGCAATATTAAAACAACAACAACAAAGAATTAAAAGAGTAAACACGAAAATAAAAAGACAAAGGTAATACACAGTCTAAAACAATATTAAACAACAATAAATAATTAAAAGTGAACCAGAAAATAAAAATACAAAGATATTCAAATATAGCAATTTAAATTTACAGCACAGAGTACATCTTCATAAATGTGCACCCTCTTATAATAGATAATTACACTTAAAAGACATATATACACATAATATATACACCATATATAAAACCATTGCACAACAGTGACCTAAGTATGATATATATATATATATATATATATATATATATATATATATATATATATATATATGTGTGTGTAGAACATTGTAGTCACTTTTGTTTAGTTGATCTTATTCCCCCCCCCCTTCTCTATTGGCAGCCTCCTCAGATGTCAGCTGTCTTGCCTTAAGTATAAATTTACCTAGCCCGTCCATGTTTTCCATGCCTGCCAGTAACGTCCAACATGCTTCTAGCCCTACATTCGCAGTGGTAAAAAATCGCGGCAAATATTTTTTCCCGCCATTCCTCCCTACCCCTACATCTTGCCAAGATGCGAGTCCACGACTCTTCCTCCTCGTAAATGGGACAGATTCTCGTACCATTCTCGTCAGAAATCTTCGTGCTCCTCCATGCTCCTAGTCTAATCCACGCGAGCCCCTCTCTAATGAGTTTGGTACCTGTTTTGATGTATTGCTCCATACCCCACTCCGATTTTAGCCCAGACTGTACTTCTAATGACACCTTCTCTGTGCATTGCGCAATTATTTGCTGTCTGTCAATATCACAGAGGCAGTTCTTAATTTTTCTCCAAATACTCCGCCTGTTTTCCTGCCCCGCCATCCAAATGTATCCCATCCCAATGGTTTCCAACCCTTTCTTTAATTTTGAAGTCCACGTCGAATTACCTTCCATTCGCAACTGTTCACGGTAGCAGACTGCCCTAATTAGAGATTGGTTTCCGTGAACGATTCTCATCCAATATTTAACTGTTCTGATGTTGCACTCTATCGTTTTACTATGTGCCCCGAATTCCATCATTATTCCGCAGTTTGCCTTACCCCTCCCTACACCCAGAATTCCTTTAAAAAATTGGGTCCTCACTTGGTCCAGATTCCCTGTTTGTTCCCATCCCCATATTTCTCCTCCGTATGTCATCGTGGATCTAACTGTCGCTCCGTATACAGTTTCCATTAAGGTTATGGATATATTCGGTATTCTGCAGCGTATTCGGAGAGCTTCCGCCGCTTTCACCTTGTCTTGTGTTTCGTGATGTCAATGTGTGTACATTTTCCGTTCATTGTAAATGTGAGTCATAAGTACACAAAAGATTTAACATTGTCCAGTATCTATCCTGCATATGTCTAAGTCTCCTCCCTGCTATAAACACAACCCTTTTTGAAAGTCATTGCCTTAGTCTTATTCACATTAACTGTAAGTAGCATTCATCGCAATAATTCTTAAGTTTGTCCAGTCCTCGTTGCAATCCGTTTACTGTCGAGAGCACAATACTAAATCGTCTGCGTATAAAAGTGTTGGGATCTGCAAATCCGCTACTACTGATGCCTGGATATTCTTTGCTACCATTGTATCAGTAATATCATCCACAAAGAGATTAAATAGCAAGGGAGATAAAATACGACCCTGCCTCACTCCCCTATAGCTTCGGCAGCTCTCGGACACTCTGTTTCTGTCGTACTTTACACAGAATTCGACATTTTGATACATTGCCTGCAATGCTCTAACCATTTTACGTGATAAACCCTTTTTGCCTAGTTTGTACCATAATGCATTTCGATTGATAGAGTCAAATGCCTTCTTAAAGTCCACAAAAGCACAGTGAAGCTTTCCCCGCTTAATTAACAGTTGCTTCGTCCTTAAAATCTCTAATATAAAAGCGGCGTCTATGGTACTGTGTCCTTCTCTGAAACCCATTTGGAATTTTGAAAGTTTGGCAAATTTAGATTCCCGGTCCTTTATCTGGTTATATAACACTCTACAATAAATTGTCTCCATAATTGGCAACAGAGTAAGCTGATGAGCAGGCAAACTGGGGTTCCAGCCTTCCATAGGGTCCAACCCCCCCCTGCCATAAGCAATGCTTGTCCCTGCAACCAGCCGAGATCGGGGAGATGGGGATAGTCATTTTGATTAATCCTTTTGCCCTGCCACGCCGCACCGATTACCGTTGCCGACACTCCCAACCCTGAAAGAAATCAAACGAGTTGAAGGATGAATAGAATGACAATGACAGCGATATGGAGCAGAAAATTCGGTGAATGAAAGAAACCTACCTGCATTTGCCGGAAACCCAGAGATACCCTTGATAAAACCCATGGGTCAGTTAGGTCGACCATATGGGTCGAACCCGCGACTTCCCGAATTCTCAAAATAAGCTGTTCCCATAGAATTCACTTTCGTAGTACGTGCCGCTTTACTAAAAATTACCTATAAAGTATTTTATTCCAATTTTTTTGCCATAATATGTCATGTTTCAATTAACTAGGTATTTGTTTGATCGGCGTATTAAATGGGGAAATCTATAATAGACGACAAAATAAAGGTCCTCGCACTGAAAGATGGTGTTGGTAGGTAGGTAGGTACCCTGACAAAAACTTAGCATAAAGCAATCTAAAGGAACGGTAAACTTGAACGGAATATGAAGTTGTCTGGTTCATCCTGACCTAAATGGGTGAAGCAGGTTGTAGGTATCCTTGGGACCGACTGTTTTCCTTGCACGTGATACTTGCTTTCGGAATCCAATTGGACCTCCGCTCCTGCGAATGGCTGAATTTTGCATTCATGCAAGTTCTCCATATTCCCGTAAAGAAGGAATCTTACTTGCGCCCCTCTCCTAGTCGAGCTATTACTTTGATTAGTTTTGCACTATAGAACGTAACGGCTAAGTTGTTTGAAGGGGCGCCCAGGGTGCGGGGAGAGAGAGAGAGAGAGAGAGAGAGAGAGAGAGAGAGAGAGAGAGAGAGAGAGAGAGAGATGAAGTGAAGATGTTATTGAAAGCCGAGAGCATTTTCTGTTTGCACCCGGATCCTCACTCGCAGTAATGAAGAAAAGGGAAGGGAGAGAAATGCGAATACAAGGTGCAGAGGAGACAGTGAAATTAGAAGATTGTGGGAGGGGCTAAATGGAATACGTTGCTGTAATTGAGAATTGGTGTTATCAAGAAGTAGTGGGAGTTTGACACCTTAGAGGCACCATGAGCTTTCTTGGCTGCAGGCGAAAGAAAAGACGTTTGTTTGAAACACTCGCTTTTCGTCATTGTGTCTTTCTTTATTGCTTCTTGCTCTTGATCTTTTTATTCCAAGGATACAAGAGAGTAGCATCCTCTTCCTTTTTTCATGCCAGGTTAAGAATATTAGCGTGCTAGAGGTGAAGTTCCTCAAAGAGAAACCTCTCCTTAGAAAACTTTCTTAGATCTTAAACGTTAATGCGTTGTTTATGGCTTTCGCAAGAGTAGCTACCAGACAAAGTTTAAAGATGAGGTGCTGCATGGAAGATATGCACCTCTATTTGACCTCTTTACCCCAGCTTTGGCGCTGCAGATATCAGTCTTTCTCTTTCTAAAAGTTTGACTCACTCTATTCCGTCTTTAAGACCAAAATACCTGCGTATGCAAACTGATTTTATTCAGTCTTCAAGACTGAATACTTGTTAGTATATATGCGACTGAATCTACCAGTCTTCAAGACCAGAATGCTTATATGTATTCGATTCACTCCGTCAATCTGCAAGACCAGAATGCTTGTGTGTATTCACTCATTCTTCAGTCTTCAAGACCAGAATACTTGTATTTATTCGACTCACTCTATTCAGTCTTCAAGACCAACACACTTGTATCTATACAACTTACTATATCCAGTCTTCAAGACTCAACATTTGTGTGTAAGCGATTGTCCGTCTCTTTGCTTCAATATTTGCATTTTGCCAAGGGTATCTTAAGTCTTTGTAGGGGTCATGTGTTAGACCATAGGGCGAATCAAGACAAGTCTTACAGTTTCTTTGCGATTCGTCACTTACATTTTATTATGGAGCCAAAACCCTCAGCTTTCTGTATAATGAGCTCCGCAAAGAAGTCACCGTCAACCGAAAATACACAAAATTATGTTTATTTTCTCAAAAATGGCTCTAACGATTTTGATTAACATATCATATGTTTCAGATATTTTTTTCAGTACAAGCGAAATCTATATCTAGAATTTTCTGAGAACAGCCTATGAAGATATCTTCATTCTTGATGTCTTTTGTATAACCTTTGTAAACTGGTAAACCGTAAGAGCTAGACAAAACGCTACGACACAAAATCTGTAGAGCTCGTGTATATGGCAAAAATTGTGTTATTGGTTTCAATTTTTAAGCTGCTTAAATTTTTCGTCTCTCGTTTGTTTTACACCTGACAAGGAAAGAGACCGAATTTCAATTGTCTCACATAACGACCGCTTTAAAAAAAATTGATCTGTTCCTTCACATGACTTTCACTACATCTCTGCAAAAATTATTGTTAAAAAGCTTATGCCCCTATTTACTTCATGCTAATCGGGAAAAAAAAAAACTAGCAGAAATAGTCTTATTACTTGCTTCCTTGAATGTAGAAGCAAAATAAGGGAGTACCATAGGTTAAAGTGATAGTCAAAAGCCGGTTGCTACGTGACTGAAGTTCCTTTGTTTGTATGGACAGAAGTTGACAAATTCCTGTATGAGAAAAGTATAAATTTTTCATAGCTGAAACCAAAAACAAGGAATATCTCAAAAACAATCAACTCCACGAAAAAAATGTATATAACATAAATTGTGTTTTAAAGTGCTCTACATTTGTTGTGTGGTAAGTTTTTGTCCATCTCTTACGGTTTAGCATTATGCAAAATTGACCCAGAATAAAGTAGTCTCCAGAGGCTATTCCCAGAAAATTCAAAATAAACATTTTATTTGTCACGTAAATGTCTTTAATATACGATATTTTATTCAAAATCGTTACAGCCATTTTTTAGAAAATCAAAATTTTCGAGAAAAATTCACGGTAAAGGGTAGTTTGGGATGGGGAGGCTTTTCTCAAAATCTTCGTGTCGCATCCCTGGAAGATATTAAACTTAAATACCAAGTTTGGTATTCTACCGACTTTTAGTTTTTGAGTTATCGTGTTCACAGACACACGGACACACAGACACACACACACAGGGACCTTTTTCTGAAAATGTTTTTTTTTTATACAGGTGACCCTAAGACATATATTTCCGGTGAAATCTCGGTATCGAATTTTTGGGTGGAGTGTAATACCTTCTCTATACACTATGTACATAGTATGTATAGAGAAGCATGTCTGTGTGTGTGTCTGTGTCTGTGCCTGTGGACAGCATAGCTCAAAAATGAAAAGATCGTTAAATACCAAACTTTGTATTTAAGTTTGTTATCTTGCAAGGATACGACACCAAGATTTTCAGGAAAATCCCCACCCCCAGCTATCCGTTACATGGAACTATTTTCGAAAATGTTTATTTTCTTAAAAATGGATCTAACGATATTGATTAAAATATCGTATATTAAATATATTTACCTGAGAAATGATATGTATATCTTGAATTTTCTGGGAATAGCCTCTGAATACTACTTTATTCTGGATGAATTTTACAGAATTTTGTATAACTCCTAAGCCGTAAAAGACAGACAAAAACTTACCACACAATAAATTTAGAGCATATTTAAACACACGTTTATATTATATACATTTTGTATCTTGGAGTTGATCATTTATTACATATTCCTTGTTTTTGGTTTCAGTTTTGAAAAACTTCTGATACAGGAATTTGTCAACTCGTGTCCACACAAACAAAGGAACTTAGTCGCATAGCAAGCAACTTTTGCTAATTTTTTCTCGATTAGCATGAAGTAAATAGAAGCATTAGCTTTTTAACAATATTTTGCTGCAGAGTTGTAGGGAAAGTCATGTGAACGGAACACACCTGATTTTACCCATTGCAATGACTGAACGATAGGCCGGAGCTGAAACAACTTTTTTTTGCCAAATGAGGGCTTTTTCTTTTCATCTCATCACTCAAAGTTGCAGTAAGCTTGCGTAGTAGTGATACGTTTACCTTTCTCCAAGTAATCAATAAAAATAATTCCCTGTGCATCCCAGAAAACGCTCGCCATAACCCTGTTAACTGAAAAAATTGCCTCTCTTTTTTGCAGTTGGTTCACCTAGCACAATCCATGTTTTTACTTTCTTTAGTGTATTGATGTATCCAAGTCTCATACGCGGTAATAACCCGTCTCAAAAATTCACTGGGATTCTTACGGTAGAGCTCCACATCCTTAACGGAAACAATTTTTCTTTGCAACTTTTGATCAGGAGTTAATAAACGTGGTACCCATCTTACATAGACCTTGTGAAAGCCCAAAAAATTATTTAAAATAGTATCTGCAAGTTATTTGATATGTTTACAGCAACTGCTATCTCAAACAACTTTAATCTGCGGCTTCCAGTACTAAACGATGAATTTTTCAATGATCTCTGCAGATGTCACTTCTACAGGGTGTCCAGATGGAGGATCAACACTAGTGCTCGTATGGCCCATTTTAAACTCTGCAACCCACCTTTTAATCTTTGAATATGAAGGGGCACTATCTTTCAATGTACTGCCCATTTCGTCGTGATTTTTTAGTCGTTAAGCCTTTCAAATGGAAGTATTTAATCACTGCTTGTTTTTCCAAATCCTCCACTTTCGTGAAAACTCTAAAATTGTCTTGTTTAAAATTATGTCATTCGAAAACTAAACAAGCTATTGGCCTGTAACTATGGATACAAGCTAGTCTACAGCTAAACTAATCAATGCTACCCTCTAACTGGCCGAGTGCCGCCATATCTGTGTGAGGCCCAGGACTTACCAGCTGAACCTTGTAAATAGTTGAAAACATACATGGGCATTTGCTGGTTCGGGAACTAGTTCGTTGACCTTCCCGTATATGAACAGAAGACGTCGTCGCGGAACTTCGGTGTATTATGTAGCTCATGCATGACGAGGTGCTACTGAATCATTTTTCCCCTTTGCAACTCCTTTAAAATGCAAATGAGCATACGGAATTTAATAACTATATTCCTTGGCACGCGGATTGTGTGCCATTCGGCTCGAGATATAACACATGAGCAATTATATGAAGCTGTAATGTCTACAGGAAGTCCTATGTTTGAGACACCAGATATTTAGTAGTATTTTGATTTACCATCTTTTTTATTTCTTCTTCATTTCTACTCTTTCACTAGAAAACGTTTCTCTCCTCGTTTCACCCTTCTGTTTTTTTTTTTTCATTTCAAGGATGGAAGCGTCTGGCTTCCCTTTATTTTTTCAAGCCAGATTAAGAATATTAGCAGCCTGGAGACATCAAAGAGAAAGATATCATTTTTCCCTTCAGGGGTAAGGCTTTTATTACAGCTTGACTAAATTAACAATTAATTTAGCAGTGAGACATTCTGACTCAGTCATTTCCTGGTATCGGCAGCACAGTAAGCAATTTCTAAGAGCGTTCTACAATAAAATTACATCGGCATTTCAGAACATGCTAACCGTTGGAATAAACAGTTCTTAAGAAGACTCAACTCACAAATGAAGAAAACATAACTTTTAGCTTCACAAAATGAATGTTTAAAGGCCTCAGACTTCACTTAGCAATACATCCCCGACAGTTTACGAACATGCACTTGAGCAAGATTTTACAAGTTTACCGAGCAGTGTGACAGTCAGAAAGGACGTTTAACGTTATCAACTATCCTATAGTGGTTTACCTGGTGATCCCTGATCGGACGGTGGAGGATATGATCTACTCTGGCATCAATGCAGAGCCCCGTCTACGAACAACCATGAGGATAGAAGTTGTCATCGACGGCAGGAGAAGACTCATTCTCTTCTGCAATGCGCAAGGTGCGACTAGATCTGGTAGCTCTGTTTCCTCTCTCCGGATCATACAACAAAAATTAATAGAAGTGCAACTCTAGTGTTTAACGATGACAGCACGAAGTGATCGCAATGTAGAGTAGTGATCGGGTTTGAACTAAATTATGAAAAATCGCGCACCCGAATGGTTTTGCCATGTAAACATCTTTAATATGCGGCATTTTAATCAATATCGTTAGAGCTTTTTTACTTTCTCTATGGGTACTATGTACTACATAGTGTATTGGGAAGGTATTGCATTCCACCCTAAAATTCGATACCGAGAATTCACCGGTAATATATGTTTTAGGGTCCCCTGTATCCAAAAAAGCATCTTCAGAAAAAGGTCCGTGTCTGTGAACACGATAACTCAAAAACGTAAAGTCGGTAACATGGTATTTAAGTTTAGTATCTTCCAGGGATGAGACACGAAAATTTTTAGAAAAATCCCCCACCCTAATCTACCCTTTACATGGAACTTTTTTCGAAAATATTTAAATTGTCAAAAATGGCTCTAACGGTTATGATTAAATATAGTATATTAAACATATTTACGTGACAAATAAAATGTATATCTTGAATTTTCTGAGAATAGCCTCTGAAGACTAGTTTATTCTGGATGAATTTTACGGAATGTTGCATAACTGCTAAACCGTAAGAGATGGAAACAAACTTACCACACAAAAAATGTAAAGCACATTATAACACACAATTTATGTAATATACAATTTTTTTTTTTTTTTTTTTGGAGTTGATCGTTTTTTAAATTCCTTGTTATTGGTTTCAGCTTTGAAAAACTTATACTATTCCCACACAGGAGTTTGTTAATTCCTGTCCATACAAACAAAGGAACTTCAGTCACATAGCAACCAGCTTTTGAATATCACTTTTACCTATGCTACTCCCTTATTTCGCTTCTACTTACAAGGAAGCAAGTAATAAGACTATTTCTGCTATTTTTTTCTTGATTAGCATGAAGTAAATAGAAGATAAGCTTTTTAATAATAATTTGTGGCAGCGATGAATGAATATTTATATAAGGTTAGTTTCTGGTGCGGAGTTGTTTCTGAAAATCTTCGTGCCGCATCCCTGGAAAATGTAAACTTAAATGCCCAGTTAGGTACTTATCGACTTTTCGTTTAAGAGTTGTTTCGTTCACAGACACTAGCACACATGGACATATCTTTAATGTCTCATTGTATTCAGATAGTCTCGAAACATGTATATCCGATGAAATATCGGTATAGAATTTTTGGATTGAATCCAATACTTTGGAAGGGAAGTAAAGCCGTTCGTCCCGTGTCGTAGATTTACGGTACGTAAAAGAACCTCAAGCCTGTTAGATGGGCCTCTGATCAAAATTAAGCGGTTTTTCACCCCCGGTATAGAATGGGACGCTGAGAACCACAGCAGTTAAAGAGCGTCCATAAATAAAACGCCATTTGCATTTCCA
Source organism: Hymenopus coronatus (assembly GCA_030762935.1). Classification (NCBI taxonomy): domain Eukaryota; kingdom Metazoa; phylum Arthropoda; class Insecta; order Mantodea; family Hymenopodidae; genus Hymenopus; species Hymenopus coronatus. The sequence continues at coordinate 92,627,994 of CM060891.1, forward strand.
ATACCTTCTGTACCTACTATGTACGCTTAGCGCCAAAGCAAATATTTGGCGGATTTAGTACAGTTTTCAGGGGTATTTTGAGGTGAGTGCTGCACTAGCCGATAAGGCTATCAATCATAATAAAAGGTCTGTATGCAAACTAAATGCTCTACTTCTTTCTATTTTAGCCAGAGCGTAAACAAATATTGGTTTCTACGCCATTTTGTGCCCTTATTGTGGTTATTGGTGTAGCAGGTGTGTCCCAAAGCAACTATGGCTTCCCAAGGCCACGCACAATGATAAATAGTGTCGTAGACGCGAGGTGCAGTGAGATTTTCTTTGGTGCTACAGAATTTACAATTCTGGTAATAAAAACATGTAGATTATTTGCATTCTATGATATGCCTCAAACAAGCTTGCTTTAATTGCTATAATTTCTCATTCGTGTTCGTACTGTGTGGCTCGGATAGTGGCAGTAGGCTAATTTGTCTACTCCCCGTGGCTGTAGGAGCTTCCGTAATGCACCGCAAATCAAAGTTGATGTTTATAATGTTGCGTCCTGTTGTGTGCACAATGCGGTCCTTCTCATCAGATCTTACCGCAACATAACAAGCGTTAAAATTACATTTGTTCCGCGAACTCGCTTAATGAGTTTTGTCAGGAGGTAATTTTTAAAAACACGATCTCTGAAGAGAATAAAATCCGTGGATCTTGGAGTCCTTTTGTGCATTTAGCTTTGCGATCCAATGTATCGAGCGCGGTATTCCCTGAGCAATATAACCCGTGTCGTGCCGCGTGATCGGGATGGCCATCTTTTTGAAAGAACATTTCTTGTCTAGTGGAATGTTCTCTAATGAAGTCTCTAAATGTTCAGAATATCTGGAAATCTTTGGTTATAAACAGTTCGTGCATCTTGACCTATGGCGTGAGTCTTCGATTTCCGAACGTGCTCGTTTCTGAAGAATTAACCACAACATCGTGTAGATGCAAGGATCAGAATGGGGCTGCCCGGAAGCTATGTGTTGCAATTGCGCATTTCCAAAGACATGAAGCCTGCACACCTATTCCACACAACCTACTGCTAATATAAATATCCGAACCAACATCCATCAAATCGCCCACTAAAGAATAAACATACCGTGAGGCCCAATTGTCACTTGACAAATGGGAAATTAGAAAATGTTAAACAATTGATTGAAAAATAAGTTATAAATTGAGAATTGACTATATGAATTATTTTCGTACATGTCGTGTTCGTGGTATCCACTTAAGAACAGAGTAGCCACAAGTCTGTTGTTGATAAATCCAATATATTTCGGCGATTTTACTTATTCAAAAGGGATATTATGTTTTAGGCCAATGTCCAAAGAACGGATCTGCTGCTTATGAAAACATCAGTCTCAATCATGAAACTATTAAGTAATTACTACAGTGAATAATCTGAATTAGCGATATTAATTTAACTTAAGCCGCAACTGGGGAATCTATCATTGCTGCGCGGGATTTCTAAAAACGTCATCTTTCCAAAAGACGAACGTTAACGGCAGTGTCTCAAAATATCTGAGACTATTTCTCTTAATTCCCGATTTGAAGGATTGAGGTTTAATTTTAATTTCTTACCTCTGTAGTAGCACATTGTGAATCCTAATTGACTAATGTTATATGCAAATAAAAAAGTATGGTTACCTAGGCTGAAGTTTCAGTACGATCGATAACTCTTCCATCACATCACACCACCTTAGTCGAGCAGGGCAAATAGCAGAGGAGGGTAACTCCGTGGCTTGTTACGTAAACAATGACCAAGCGTATGGCATAGAGTATAATAAGTATCCTAAAAACATCGTGAAATGTTCCGCACGAGCATAACTTTAGAAAATAGTGACAAAACTGCAAATGCTGGATCATCGTATTTGCTTTAATCCCTGATACAAATATTTGTACTTATTCACCTCCCACCCTGTATATATGAATTCGTCAGTACTGGAGAAAGTCTTGCAAATGCATCTCAGCAGGTTTTCATAAATTCTCATTATTTCTGTAATTTATTCATTTTCGATGACCTTTATATCCTGCCTAGAGTGGCTGGCGCAACGCCAGCTTATATTGCACCCAGCTAACCAACGTGTTATTATAAAGCACTTAATTTTAGTAGCGAATGCCTTCTGGACTACATTTGTGCCACTGTTAATACGTTCTGTCCATCGTTTAGAAGATGTTTGGCATCCGACATGGAATTTTAAAAGTATCTAAGAATAGTAAGGTGCTTATTGTAGCCAGATGCTACTGCGTTCAGTAATCACTCTAAACACCTGTTTTAATTCCTTCATGCACTATTTTCTGCAGGCGCAGCTAGATTCGTACATATGGCAGATCCCCCCTGCATTGGATTTTTTTCAAAGATTTTATTTATTTATTATTCTGACTCATAATTGGGTTTGTCTAGTGACACAGAATAAAATATATATTTAGGGATTTTTATAAAAAAAATGTCATAAGTGAGTATTAAAAAAAATATTTTACCATACTTTATAATAGTTGTATAAAATTAAGTTGTGAGAACAAACTAAAACAAAGATTATAAAAGATATGCAACAGCAATAACAGTTATAACAGTAAAAGGGAAAACAACTACAACAATAAAGCGATTTATAAACTATAATACATTTTACCTTCTGTTTAAACCATACAAATGATTTCGAAAAATGGCTACGGAATGTTTTATGATGTTTTCTGTGATTGCCTGTTCCGCATTTCTGTTACTTTATACTTGGCACTCCATTTCACAAATATATTTGTAATTGTTGCTCGAGATCCCAAAAATAGGCGTATTATTACTTTATAGGATTGAGAAACAAGTGTACGGATTCTGATACCCATTTTTAAATAAAAAAATCAGTAATTTATTACTGCATTTTTAAACTGAACTTCAATTTGATATGCAGAAGAGGAATCGTGTTTTACATTTTGATATCTTTGAAACAAGAAAAACATACAGTTATATAAAAGAGTCACATATACGTATGGGCAGTTTGTCCTTCTCTGAAGAAATAAGAATGCTCTTAATAGGAAATGGTTATTCCTTTCTTTACTTTCTCATCACGTACATATAGGTGGGGAAACAACATTCGAAAAAAATACCATATCATTGATTAAAAGCCAAATTTTTAAGTTGTGTAGATGTCTTACAGGATTGAAAATTTAAAGCAGTAACGCTTAATATCTCAGCGTATGAATGGAGCACATGGGTTTGCTTTTACACTAACCCAAATTATTGTAGAGAAAATATTACCATCATATACTTCTAAAACCAGTGATTTCTCTAAACTTGTTAATTTATTTCTCAAAATTAGCACTATTTCTAAAACGTATAAGACCACTTTCTTTAATATGATTTTAATATACTCTTTAATAAATGTTTTGAAATAAATTGTTTCGTGTTCAGGATTTTGGGTATAGAAAAGCGCAGAATAAAATTAGCGAGAAAACATCGTTTAAAGTTAGGCGTGTCTATTAATATCCGCGCGCCTGCCCATTTATAGCTTCAGCTTTATTTCATTTTTTCACAATTTTGTATCATATTTTACATAAGAATCACCTTAATAAAAGACAACAGAAGCAAGTAGGGAGCTTAAGATTCACAATGAAATTTCTTAAATTCTCCTTATCTCAGTATATATAGAACCTACACGTGCTGACTGAGATTGTATTTCACAGAGCAACCGCCTATCTACCATCGCACAGGAATAACAACAAAGCCTGCTTCTCTTTGACTCAAAGAGATATGAAGCACTTTATTTGAAGGCCTTTTTCAGTTCCTCTATTGTGGTAGAAGTTTTAATTTGTTGTGACGTTAGAGTAGCTCGGAATCAAAGCGTGAGAGAGCCTTGTAATTATGGAGGTGTTGTGGGGTGACTGACGTAGGTCCTGCGCCGGTATCTGGTGGAGTCGGACGCCGGAAATTAAAACACGTGACCTCTGTCACACTTCTGTCCAGCGCCATAGAAAACGGCGATACTGACACCTACCAAGTCTCACTCGACTGGAAATGTACCTTGCTTTGTTCTTGCTTTCAACTAAAGCAGCACAAAACTTTTTATCTGCTGTTCACAGCAAATGTAAAACGGTGAAAAGTGAGATGCCTAATGCACTAACTTAATACATTCTGTTTTCCGAATGATATTCAAATTAGAAGTGGCCAACAGACTAACTAAGAAGTTTACTTACAATTTATATCACTACGAAATAACTGTGGAATATTCGGATAATTCATATGGACTGTTTATTTAGGTATCAATTTTGGAACATATTAGCTTTCCGTGTACTCCAGTGAGTATATTATTTTCTCTACATGTATATTGTACATAGTGCATAGAGAAGGTATTGCATTCCACCCAAAAACTTTACACCAAGATTTCGCCGGAAATACATGTTTTGGTTCCCCTGAATCCAAAAAAAAGCATTTTCAGAACGGTGTGTGTGTCTGTGGACAGCGTAGCTCAAAAACGAAAACTGGTATTTAAGTTTGGCATCTTCCAAGCATGCGACACGAAGATTGTCAAGACCAACTACCGTTTACATGGAACTTTTTTCGAAAATTTTTATTTTCCTAAGAATGGCTCTAATGATTTTGATTAAAATATCGTGTATTAAAGATATTTATCTGACAAATAAAATGTATATCTTGAATTTTCTAGGAATAGTGTCTGAAGACTACTTTATTCTGGATCAATTTTACGGAATTTTGCATAACTGCTAAACCGTAAGAGATGGACAAAAACTTATTCCACAAAAAATGTAGAGCATGTTAAAACACACAATTTATATAATATACATTTTTTTTCGTAGAGTTAATCGTTTATTTTTGTTTTTTTTTATGTGCCTAGTTTTTGCTTTCAGCTTTGAAAAAATTATACTTTTCTCGCACAGGAATTTGTCACCTCCTGCCCATACAAACAAAGGAACTTAAGTCACATAGCACCCAGCTTTTGACTATCACTTTAATCTATGGTACTCCCTTATTTCGTTTCTAATTACAAGGAAGCAAGTAATAAGACTATTTCTGCTATTTTTTCTCGATTATCATGAAGTAAATAGAAGCATAAGCTTTTTAACAATAATTTGTTGCAGAGAATTAGTGAAAGTCATGTGAATGGAACACATCAGATTTTGTTTAACAAGGGAAGATATACAACAAGTTTTTTTACAAATGATTTGTGGGATTCTATATGTTCCATTAAGTCTGAAAAATTAAGTATCTGACGTGTGAACAGCGAAGAGTATGTAAATACTGAAAAATCCCACATATGGTTCTCACATAACTTTTAACGCTTTTACAAATTAACAAACCACATACTTTATGTTAGTGCCTATTCTTTAAAAAATAAGTATTCTGTCCATACCAGGTTATCCAACGTGTATTTCAGCTCAAAATGATTTCGACTTTGCCAATAAGTAAGTAAATCCTGTTGGTAAGTATTCGTTCATTCGATTGAAAAAATGAATGAATTTGAACACCTCAAGAACTCATTATTTAACATTTTGGTAAAATTAAAGCAACAAGAAGAAATTGTAAGTACTCAATTCTACAAGAACTGATATTGTTGCAAGTTTTATCCAATTTCGTATTATCGATATGTAGAGGAAGTATTATATTTCATCCAAAAATGCAATATTTAATGTGTGCGTGTGTGTTTGTTTATTTGTTCCTTTCTGTGTGTCTCAAAGAATGCTTAAGTGTCTCCGCGAATACTTACAATACATTTTCCCCATCCTTTACTACACTTTATATGGAAAATTGTCGTTATTTTTAATGTCCCGATAAAATCTCTAAAGAGTTTAATTAAATATGATAAAGGGATTAATCAAACAAATTAAATATATAAGTTGAAGTTTCTGTGAATATCATGTGAATTTCTCTTCATACAAACTTAAAATTTAATTTACTTTTATGACTAAGAAATCATAAGAGAGATATAAAAATGCACTTGGGAGAAAGGAAGATTTGACTAAAATACATAGTTCGTGTCAAAACATAGTGTTTCATTGTACTGGGAAATTTTCAAAAATTCCATGTTTACAGCTTCTAAGAACTTTTTAGGGTACTATTGCATGTTTATCCCGCAGAAAGGAAATGACAATGCCTCCGTGGATCACGGCCCTTATGTAACGCGGTTTCATTTATTGCCTGAACGCCGAGGCCGGGTGGTTAGTCTCTCCTGCAATTCCGTCCCGGACATTAACCAACCTTAGGGTTGAATAATCGTCATTGAAAATGTGCAATTATTGTATTCTGAACCTGTCCAGTTAGCAAGATCAAACATTTGGGTGCTGTTGCCGCCTGCTTAATATAACTAAACAGTTGTTGAAATCGCTTGCGACAAATATAACCTGATTGTTGCAAATGGTAATGATGTATATATTGTCATAGGCAATTGCTTGTATCAGGATTTTCTGTAAGGCTCTCTCTTGCGGTTTCCGAGTTATAAAGAACTATGAGAAACAGATATTTTAAGAAAATTCATGGTTTTTCACTCCAATATCACAAGCGCAAAATTTTAATAAATATCTTTATTGCCTTTTTTTTTTCTTTTTTTTTTTTAAGTTTTAATAATTCGGAATTTCATACAAATTTTCGGTTTGCATTTTCAAAATATGCTGAAAAATTAATACTTATGCGAATTTTTGCTTTTGAGTATGCCGTTCATATGCACACGCATGAGCGCTGAATTTGTAAAAGATCATTAGATTTTTTCACAGGTCTTCTAAACCTGAATTTCCACTGAAAGCCCGTTATCGATGTAGAGAACAAAATAGTCAACTTATATAAAAAGAAAGTCACTTCACATTGTTATTATACTTATAGATGTTACAAACGCAAATCAGTTTTTAAATAGTTACTTCTTGTTACTTGTATCTCTGGTATTGAGATTATGGAACCGTCCCTAACGCAGGTTGGTTAAAGCTTCAACAAAACGGATTCTTTGCTATATCATGGCTTGTGGGCGTTGCAGAAACCACGTTTGCTTTGTTCCTTGATATGCGACACTTGTAAGTTGGTAGAGCCCGAATTCTGTGCATACCAGTCCCCCCCCCCCCCCGCGTGTAATCCCTCATATTAACTCGGCAATCAATGGCCGCCCATTAACCTGGGATTATACATTAATGCAGCAGAGGGCGCCGAGGTTCCCCTTCAGTAAGGGCTTCTGGGGTATTCAAAGCTCTCCGGCCCAGACTTTGCATTAAAACAAGTGGTGCCTGGACCCGAGGAAAATGTAATTATTTAATGCCAAGTCGACGACAGCGACAGAGATACCCATAAAATGTAATAACCGCACGTTGCAAGGAAACCCTGAGAGATTCCGATTGTTGATTTTGCTTCGGTCCTTTCGCGGTCCATTGTGTTCTATAAATTAACTTCGACCCTATAAGTGTCAATTTCGCCTTTTTGGTCAGCAAGTGTCATTTGAACACAAAATCTCATAGAAAATTAGTTTGCAAAAGGATGTTCTTAATAGGGAAACCAAGAAAAGCCTCACGTGACTTCCTTACTTATTACCATTTCACAAGTATTTTTTATATCTCTTCTTTAGGCATCAATCCTTGGATAAATTTGCAGTTATTATTCATTCTCATCTTCTCTCTCCCTTCCTTTTTACTTTCTCTACACGTAGTGTGTATAGTGAATAGAGAAGGTATTGCATTCCACCCAAAATTAGATACCGGAATTTCACCGTAAATAGACGTTTTAGACTCCCCTGTATAAAAATACATTTTAGAAAAAGGTCCGTGTATGTGTGTCCACGTGTCCGTATGAGAACACGATAACTCAAAAACCATAACTGTGTGAAATATCAAACTTGGTATATTAGTTTAGTAGATATCTTCCAAGGATGCGACACGAAGATTTTGAGGAAATCCTCCCACCCCACACTACCCTTCACATAGAAATATTTTCAATTTTTTTATTAAAAACTAATAATTTTGATTAAAATACCATATACTATATGGCAAATAAAATTTATATCTTGAATTTACTAGGAATAGCTTCTAAAGGCCTCTTAATTCTATATAATTTTTGCTGATTTTGCATAACTGGTAAAGGTAAGAAATAAACAAAAAGGTATAGATCACGTTAAAATACATAATTGATGTAATTTTTCGTGGAATTGACTATTTCTGATATATTCCTGGTTATTTGTTTCGGATCTAAAATACTTAAATTTTTCTCACAAATCTTTCCTAATTTCTAAACTCATATTATTGGTTGTAAGTAATTTGTGTTTACTTTCTCTAGGACGAAGTTATAATTTACATTGTAAATTCAATAACGAGATTTTCACCGGAAACACAAGTTTTGAGACGGGGGGAGGACCCTTAAAAAATTGTGTGAATTCCGTGCATATAAGAGTATAACTAAAAACGAAAAGTTTATTAAATATCAAAATTGGCATTTAAGTTTAGTGTATTCCACTAGAGTAAATATGTTCACCTTGCTGGAAGCACCCCCAAAGGATTACTTTTAAAGCCTACGTTTGAAGGGAAAGTGAGTTACGTATTAGATAGGAGCGTTCTCAATAGCACAATCGTCGAATAAATTAATTTTCATTGTAACGTGTATTAAAAGTCGAGAGTTAGCATATAGGAGGCTGTTTCACAGAACTTCTACAAATAATTTAGAATTCTTCCTTGTATCACCAAAGACCATCGTTTCTGGAGACGCATCTTAAGACAGGTGTTCTGCTTGAAATTCTGTCGGGTCTGAAAAAGCAGCTCTTTCCACCCGCTAAAGGTTTCCGTTAATTAAAACTAATTGTTGTCGAAAAGTTGAGGAACAATGGTGGAGACAGTAGCTTGCTCTTCACGTCGCATTCAGGAGCATAATTATCATTTGCGGAGACTATCGACGATGAAATGCGAATAATTTCATGCCCAGTGCCTTCCTTGTCATTACGTGATGCGAAAATAATATTAGCATCAAAAGGTCGTCTCTCTCAGTAGCGTGTTTCTAATTTGAATTGAAACGGAAAACTTAGCAGTGTGGAGCTTCGTGGAAAAGCCGTTGTAGAACACAAGGGCGCAAATTAATTACACAAAATGGAACAGGTCTGGCGGAAATACTTCGCTCCCTTTTTGGCGTTGTTTTGTTGTAATACAAGCACCCTATGGAAGACGGCTTTGATATTTGTCAACCTGCGATGTGGTCACAGTTACACATACAAAAGCACGTTTTCCGTAGCCTTTATGTACATCATCGTTACATGATTCTGATGCAGTTCGCTGATTCGCCTAAGTGATTCAGTGAATGAAGCAGCACAGCTCTTGGATAATATTCTCCCAGCACAGTGGGATCGTTCCTAACTCTCATTTCGTTTTTCTCCGACTCCGTTTGAACATGTTCAGAAAGCAGTATGGAAATACCATGGAGCTCTTTTGCGAAGTTGGATTTCTCTTCGTTTCACAGCATTTTCTGCTCGGAGGAGCGGTAATTTGTCATTTATTACTTCACATAGAGGAATACAAAATTATTACGGTCCAGCAAAGGAGAGGAATTTCATTAGAGGCAGATTTAAAGCGCGCTCATGAGTGTGCGTTATTATACGGAACCTTTTAACATGAGTACTTTTTACTTTCCTGTCCCCTTAGCATCTTTTACGTCACCTACATTCGAGTTCTTAAGGAAGCGCCAAGGCTTAATTGAGTTCCTGATATAAAGAATATTACTTCTTCTTAAGACAAATATTGAATCTGTTCATCGCTTGGCTGAGTAGAATTTTTAAAAGTTATTTTGAAAAAGCTTAATGAAGCCCTACCTATAAATATAAGCACAATTCCAAAATATGCGAAGGTAAGTCGGAAAGTAAGACCCCAAATATTTTGTGGATGAATAAGTAAATAGCACTTTTGGTATTGTATCATGCCTTTGTTTTTACTTTCTCTACTTATTACAGAGTACTTCACCCAAAAATTCGATAACGAGATTTCATCTAAATACATGTTTTAGAGTCCCCTATATAAAAAGCATTTTTACAAAAAAAAGTCCGCTTGTGTGGATGGGTGTGAGTGTCTGTGAACGTGATAATTCAAAAATAGTGGGTAAAATATCAAACTTATTATTTAAGCAACACGGATGCGACAAGAAAATTTAGAGGAAAATATCCCCACCCCAAACTACCCTTTACATGGAAATATTTCGAAAACCTTGATTTTTTTGAAAAGTGACTAATGATTTGATTAACATTCAGTATATTAAAGATATTTACAAGATAAATAAAATTAATATCTTGAATATTCCGGGAATAACTTCTGAACAGCTCTTCATTGTGAATGAATTTTGCATAACTAGTAAACCGTAGGAGATAGACAAAAACTTACTACACAAATAAATAGATGTTAAAACACACAGTTCATGTAATATACATTTCTTTCATGAAGTACCTACCATTTCTGAGATATTCTTTGTTACTGGTGTCAGCTACAGAATACTTAAAATGTTCTCATATGGGAATTTGCCAACCCCTAGCCATGCAAAGAAACGAATTTCAACCACATAGCAACCAGCTTTTAAAAGATTTGAGTATCCTTGAGCCTTGTGTATTTCCTACTTACAAGAAAGCAAGTAGTAGTAAGACCATTTCTGCTAATGTTTATCTTGATTAGCATGAAGTAGTTAGAAGAATAATTTTGTTAACAATAATTTGTTACATAATTGTAGGGAAAGTTATGTGACAGAAACACATCAGATTTTTTTAAATGCTGTGGTTAGTCATCTGTTTCGTATCATGTCATGGATCTTAAGGTAATGCATCTGTCAAATTCCTAAATCCAAAAGTTTTCAACTAATCAGGCTGAAATGTTGAACATGCACTTATGCTGTACAGTAGTTACATGCTTTTAAATGTGGTTTAGGTATCATAAATAGTTTTGGAGTTATTAATTTTTAAATTAAAAATCTGGTGCCAAATTCAAATCACTCCACACGATGAAAATGATGAAAACTTTTATTTTTTTTATTTTTCAAAATATGCATTTAAGTATCAGGAACAGAACTATCATATACATTTATTGTACCACAATTAGTTCTAGAGGTAAAAATATTAGAACAAGAAACAGACAAAAAGTCAAGAAATATTATAATACAATTGACTTTAAAAATCAATATCTAAAACAATATTAGGAATTTTAGAAAATCATATGAAGGAACCCCTTTTTTGATCGTTAAGAACCTATCCTAAAATTTAAGAGAGCTTGAATAAAACCTGCATCATGTGGAACATTTTGAATGACAAATTTGAAAAAAATGTAAACGAATAAATCAAGTTTAAAGTACAAAAAATGTTCCCTTTAAGCTGCATACCTTCAAAAAGTAATGTGAAGAAGGTAACATAGTTTTTTATTTTCTCAAGGATGACTAAACGATTTTGGATGAACATCTATATTAGAATGGTTGTACTTCTCCTTAATAATGGGAAAAAACCCAATCATTATCGCTTGATAAGCTGAGCACATTTGTATACTACTTTTAACATCTAGCTCATTAGATTGTTCTCCCTTTGTAACAATTGCCTATGGAAATGGTGTTCCCTCGCTTACTGTTTGTATATGTACACATTCACAGTCTCATTGATACTTGCAGACCTCCCAGGCGGGATTCCCCGCAGAACATTCAGGTGCTCTACCTAGCCGTTAAACAGTATTGAAAGCATTCAACTTTAAGAAAATATATCGTCTTACCACCACTGACGCTATAAATAGATAGACGCATGTAATTAATGCACTCGCACCATTTTAAATCTTGTTTTCTCGTAAAGTTTTTCATATTCACAATGCTCCAGATGATGCAATTGTTTACTAATTTTCTCAAAAGGTTTATACTGCCCTTAAAATACACATTAAAAAACACATCATTTTTTTTTTCCAAAATTATGGGTACAAAGGCTTTGTTTGTTTGTTTTGCTGGTTTTCTTTACAATAATTAGGACTAGTATAAAAATCTGATATGATGCATTTACTCGTACGTTCATTTAGTGTAAATATTGAATTTTTATGTGAATATTTTTATAAGTGCACATCGTGTGGGGCATTTCTACTAGAAAAATAACTGTAGTCAACTTTTTTTAAATTTAAAATAATACTATGGAGGCTAGAATTTTTAAACGAAAAAATTATCAGTGTTATTGTGGGTAATAACTGCCAGAAATTTCAACAAGATATCTTATATATTGTGGATTTTGCAAATTTTACAGATGCTTACCTAAAAAATTCCTTTTAAGCGTTTAACTGAGCACAATTAGAACATGTAGAATTTTTTTGCATAAAACTAAGCACCCTGCATGGAAAATACCGGCTCAGTCCGTTTCCTTCACTGCAAATTCTCCTAACGTTTCTTTTGCTTTCTTGTCATCTGACATTCGGCCTCAGTCTGATCCCATGAACTAAATTGAGTGACGATGCCGTAAAACGAATATCTGCCTCGGTCGATGGCATCGGAATAATCAGAAAAATGGGTGGAAACCTTCGCCCCCAAGTTGCAATGGTACTTCTTTATGGAAAACGAAGCTCTGAAGGGGGTGGGGAGATAGCAGACAGAAAAATGGATATAAAGAAAGGAGAGAATAAAATGGGTCGAATTTCCCATCACCGTCTTGACAAGAGCTAACGAGGGGTGGTACGTTTAAAGTGTCTCCATGTGCAGGGGCAATGAAATTGCTCAGCAGTCCCTGCGGGTAACGACGGAGATTCTCCCTCTCTCTCTCTCGTCTTCAGGCTGCTTAGAGGACTACCTCTTTTTATTATTGGCGGAAAATTGGAAAGTTTTATATATACTCGGTGTATGTAGTTCAAAGAAAGAACCAAACTTTTTGTTAACGCCATCAAAAGAAGTGAAAAGGTGCCATATCGGAAACGAGTAATTAATTAGACTGTGTGGATAGTAAATGGTGCATTTGAAGACAGGAGTAAAGCCTGGGATCTATGACTTTATTTATACTACATATGTACCGTTTGTTGAAGTAAGCAGGAGCAACACTTCTATGATAAAAAGTTCAATAGAGTGATACAAAGAAAAAAACAAACAAAAAACTACTGAAACATTAAAGAGAATTATTCCTCATCGTAAACATGTTATAAATTGATCTCCATTTACCGAGCGAGGTGATGCCGTAGAAACAGATGCGACCCCCATTAGGGAGCTCCAAGGCAGCCTGCTACCGTCCACTTTGACCTATGGGTTTTTGTCAAATTCATATCGTTCCATTAATTATTATATTCATCTTTCACTCCGGTCTGATTTTTATAGTGTTTAACGCCCGCTTTTACTACCATGGCACCGCAGGTGAATCCCGTTCCGTCTGTTTCGTGTCTGCGATGGTGCTTCGGAACAGCATGGCAGGAAAAAGGGTGCTCTCTGTTGAGTTTTCTGCATCCCTTGGCATTCGGTTGATTGTCGGGATATATAGGATATACGTTCTAGGTGGGGAGGGGTGCCGGTCGGCCTGTCCGACTCACGGGACGACTTAATATGAAAACTGCAGGCACCCTGTGTTTGCTGTGACTCCTGGTGCTGGCCACCCGTTATCTCCTCTCAACTCATCTATTCCTTTCTGGGGCACTCCTTTAAAGGGCATAGGTACAATATCCTCGATTATTATAAATTTACCCTGGGGAAACTTTGAAAATATGGGCATATGATAAATTATATCAACATTCGTTTACAGTTCAGTTAATGAAACTTGATATATTCGTGAAAATCCCGAAATCAGCATTTCTGAAACATGCAAACTCAATTTTTTTTCGCCGGCTATGATAACATCCCATTTTACTTTCTCTACACATACTATGTACATAGTGTATAGAGTAAGTATTTTATTCCATCCAAAACGTCGATACCGAGATTTCATGAAGAAAGGTCAGTTTTCCGATGTCTGATGTAATTTTGGATAACAAGAGCCCCAGATGCACGAATTATCCGCAATCTACTTCTTTGTTTTGATAGAAGTAAAAAAAAAATCTTTCTTTAGCCGAAATTCTTTATCAATTTCTTAGATTTTGGTTGCAACTTAAAATAATTTTGTAACTCAATTAGTTCTTTCTCTAAGATCTCACAGACTGAATATCTGAGAATGAATTTACCTCTCGCCTTAGAATTTCCAGGCAAAGCAGATTCCTAAACCATTCTCTCATAACTCCATGCAGCAGGATTCAACCTATAGCTGTAAACTCAGGATGAATTCTACTCGTTTCATGTAACATGACAAACTTGGAAATTGGTAAATCTCGTGACGGCGTAGCTTTGCTAGAACAAAATCAACTTCGAACAAGTGAGATTATTTTAGAGGAGGGGCGTCGTGGCAGAGTGGCTATACCGCTTGCCCATGTGGGATCTGTGGTGGACAAAGCGGCGACGTTGCGGGTTTTCTTCTGTTTCCTCTTCATTCATTCCTCCAATTGCTTCATCATCACCTTTCCTATTATCCCTTTCGCCTTCATTTCCTGTTAACCACTCCTTCACTCTCATGCCTGACTACGGGCCGATTTCTCGTTCCATTTTCTTCGTTTTGTGTTGCTTCATTGACAGGCTTCTGACCCTACACGAGAAGAGTAAGCCAATTAAACATGTGAATTGTCAGATATCATCACGAATTAAATGGAAAGGTGTAAGAGTACCAACTATTCCTTCCGTGGTTAGACCCGGGTTCAACACCAAGACACCGATGTGTTGGATGAAAAAGCGTCCTCCGGTTTTCCTCTCCATTAAATCCACCACCATTCACTTCAATTGCTCCATCATCACCTCTCCTATCACACATTGCGTCTAAATTTCAAATTACCTACTTCTTCACGTTCATACTAGCATTGGGCCCTGAGCAATATCTATTTCATTGTCCATCGGCTCCTGAACAGTCATCTGGCAACAAGCTTGTAAGTTCTGGGGGATAAGCGGATGGACAAAGACGTGGAGAAAGCCTTCTCTACGACCTGGCACGCGGGTCTGCTCCTCAAATTCATCCGACTGGAGCTCCCGACACACATCATACACCTACTACACTCATATCTTAAACACAGATTTTTTGTAGTTTCAGTTGCGGGACACAAATCAACACCTAGGCCAGTAAGAGGCGGAGTCCCCGAAGGCTCTGTACTTTCCCCTACGCTCTTTAGCGTCTACATGGCCGACCTACCAACAGTGCAGCAAGTCAGCATAGCTCAGTATGCTGATGACGTGCTGTTATACTGTACAAATAAACACCCACGCAGAGCCTTCAACCCTATCCAGAGACACCTCTGCCTCATCCAAGAGTGGTGCGAGCGTTGGCGATTGTCCATAAATCCGGAGAAAAGCCACGCTATTCTCTTCACCAAGCGCCGCTTTCCCGCAAACTTCCCCACATTCACGTACCTCAGACGAAGGATACAATGGACCAACACCATCACCTACTTGGGGGTGAAGCTTGACAGGGGCGTCACTTTTAGGGAGCACGTCCGGGGGCTGTGGTGCCGGGGCAATGGGGCTGCGGCCTCACTGTACCCGATGCTGAGGTCCTCGATGACGGTTCCCCTTAAGTTGCGCCTTTTGAGGGCTCTCATTATCCCCTTATTAATCTACGCCTGTGAGATCTGGGGCATGGCGGCAGACTCCAGTCTGCTGTTGCTTCAGCGGGTACAGAATAGGTGTCTCCGGGCTATCTATTCTGTGCCTCGAGGCTTTCCAACGAGACTCCTGCACGAAGCCTCTGGTCTACCATACCTGGAGGACGAGATTAGGCGTCGGGCAACAAAATTCAACGAAGGGTTACCATTCCATCGGAGCGCCCTCGTTAGGTCTCTTGGGGATTACGATCCCACAAACCGCCGCTTCAGGCGATACCGGCTTCCCCGCATGGCTTGCGGGCATCCCCGGTAACGAAGGAGCACCACCAACAGCTGCTACGGCTAAGCTCCTTATTATCCTTCAAGAGTTGTTTGGATTCAAAATTTAACCTCAAGAAACATTTTGATAAAAACACACCAGCGGTGCACAAGGGCCGTTGCACCATCAAGGCAACCGTCGAGGAGCAATATTCGCCTCCTCCTGTCACTCCACAACCCCAATACACACCCGCCATCCTACAAAACCCACAATCCCGTCAGAACGTGGTTAAGTTCTCTCTGAGAACAGGGACACGTCTAACACACCTCGGGCTGCCCTCAGCCTGCCAATCACACTGGACTGGACTGGATGGACAAAAGCCAGCTAAACCGAGTTGCAGGCAGTTTTTAAACAAACACCTTAAGTCTCATCTGACTCCTGTCCTCACTTTCTTTCCTCTCATCGTAAGATACTATATTATTTACCAATTTGAAACGCTTGTAAGCTAGACAATAGTCTCAGTACGCGCCTTTCAAGTAGGGTTATCACTAGGTTTCCTAGCATCCCTTCTGCGGCTTTTCTTTGCGTGGGTGAACGGTAGAAATAGTTCAGGAACCGGATGTCTGTCAGCTTCTTCTCGGAAGTTCTCCCTCTGTGAGTTTTAAAATACTCCCAGCAGCACAAAAGTGGAAGAGGTTTCCTGGAAGCTGCGCTTAGACACAAGATGGTAATACACTCATTAATAAGTACCCTGCCTTCCAATGTTAATGCAAGCTTTACGGACACCGCCTTCGAGTTGAGAAATATTAATTATTTTCTCTACACGCACTCACTATGTGCATAGTGTATAGAGAAGATATTGTATTGCACTAAAAATTCGATAGCAAGAATTCACCGGAAATACATGTTATGACTAAAAAAAAAAAAAAAAAACATTTTTAGAAAAATGTCCCTATGTGTGTCTGTCTGTCTGTCTGTCTTTCTGTGTTTGTGTCTGTGGGTAGCATAGCTCAAAAACGAAAAGACCGTTAAACACCAAACTTGGTATTTAGTTCGGCATCTTCCAAGGATGCGAGACGAAAATTTTCCTAGAAAATACCCCTCCCCAACTACTCCTTACATGGAAAAAATTGAAAATGTTGATTTTCTCAAAAATGGCTCTAAGGATTTCATTAAAAGCTCTTATATGTAAGAATTTACATGACAAATAAAATATATATCTTACATTTTCTGGCAATAGCCTCTGAAGACATAACTGTTAATTTTACATAACTGTTAAACCGTAAGATATGGAAAAAATGTACCATACACAAAATGTAGAGCACGTTAAAACACACAATTTATATCATATACATTTTTTTCTTGGAGTTGACCGTCTTTGAGATATTCCCTGCTGTTAGTTTCAGCTTTAAAATACTTATACTTTCCTCATATTGGAATTTGTCAACTCCTGTCCAAACAAACAAAGATACTTCAATCACATAGCAACCAGCTTTTAAAAGATATGGCAATCTATTTAGCCTAAGGTGCCTTATTTCGCTTCTACTTAAAAGGAAGCAGCTTCTGGATTACCATGAACTAAATGGAAGAATAAACTTTTTAACAATAATTTATTGCAGAGATGTAGAGAAACTCATATGAATAGAGCACATCAGATTTTCTTAAACTATTATGGCTTTCGTTTCTAAGTTTTCCACTGCATATAGTAAATAGAGGAAGTATTGTATCCTCCCTCCTCCCCCCCCCCTCCGCCAAATATTCGATTTGGAGATTTTACCGAAAATATATGTTTTAAAACCTCCTGAATCCTGAAATAAAATCACTTTTGAAAAAGGTCCTTTTGTATGTATGTGCGCGTTAATGTCTGTGTGTGTGTGTGTGAACAGAGTAACGTAAAAAAGGAAAATACGGTGTATTTTCAAACTACAGGCTCATATACTCCAAGGATGCAACTAAAAGATTTTCGTGAAAGTCTTCTTGCCAAAATACGCTTTAAATGGAACATTTTTCAGCATTTTGATTTTCCCCAAAATATCTTCAATTATTTGATTAAAATACCATGTATTTATTACAGATAATGTAAAATGTATATATTCGGTGTTTTTTTTTTATAGTGTTTTACACCTGTCGGCGATGACACTAATGATAAATGGAACGAAGATGGAGCACTGTAGAATACGAAGGAGGGAACCCGGAGAAAACCGCTCCTAGGTCACTTTGCCCACCACAAATCCCACATGTGTTTGCCGCCTACATCTATTCGGTATGTTGGCTCAATGGTTACCTGCTGGCTTACTGATCACAAGCTCGCGGGTTCAAACCTGGCAAAATTCATGATTTTTAACTGTCTTAAAATCGACAGTCCCATGTCAGTAAACTTATCGGCATGTAAAATAACTACGGGACAAAATTCCAGCACACCAGTTACGCTGATATGATTCTGAACATTGACAAAGTCGTTAGCATACAAATAATTTAAAAAAAAAACATGATGTGTTCGATTCATATGATTTTCTCTACATTTCTGTTACAATTGTTGTTAAAAAGCTTATTCTTCTATCTCCATCATGCTAATCGAGATAAACACTAGCAAAAATTGTACTTATTACTTGTTCCTTGTAATTAAAAGGGCAAAAAAAGCATATGTGTTACATTCAGATGTTATTAAACAGCTTATTCAGAAGTAAAAGCTGCTAGAAGAAGTGGATAGAATTACAATTTATGATAATTGAGATAAACATTAGCAGAAATTGTCTAAACTACTTGCTTCATTCTAAGTAGGAGGGAAATAAGGGAATACACTTGGCTAAAGTGATAGTCAAATCTTTTAAAAACTGGATGCCATGTGGCTGAAATCCGTTTCTATGCAAGGCTAGGAGATTACAACTTTCCAAGTGAGAAAGTATTTTAAATCTGAAACAAAAGACAAGAAATATTCTCGAAATGGTCAATTCCACGAAAAAAATATGTATGACATAAATTGTGTTTTAATATGATCTATACTTTTGTGTGGTAAGTTTTTATATATCTCTTACGGTTTACGAGTTATGCAAAATTCACCGAAATTCAATCACATTAAAGAGGTTTTTAGAAATGTATGACATAAATTGTGTTTTAGTGAGGTTATTCCCACAAAACTCATGATATGTTTTATTTGCCCACTAAATATCCTTAAACATACTGTACTTTTATCAAAATCGTTAGGGCCATTTTTGAGAAAATCAAAATTTTCGAAAAAGTTCCATATAAAGGTAACACATAATTTATGCCATACACATTATTTTCGAGATATTCCGGATTATTGGTTTCAATTTTAAGCTACTTTAACTTCTCTCGTTTCTTATTTGTTTTCCTCTGGCAAGTAAAGATATTGGAATTTCAATTGTTTCAATTATTTCACTGTCGTTTTAGCCTGTGGATTTTTTTTTTTTTCCTGTCGCATCCTTGGAAGGTACCAAACTCAAATAGTAAGTTTGGTACTTAATATATTTTCGTTTTTGAGCTCTGCTGCGCACAGACAAACACAAACAGACAGTCACACACGAACATTTTTCTAAAAATGCTTTTTTTTGGATTCAGGGCTCTCTAAACATGTATTTCCGTTGAAAACTCGGTATCGAATTTTTGGGGTCAATACAATACCTTCTCTTTTTTTAATTTATGGACGCTCTTTAACTACTGTGGTTCTGAGCGTCCCATTCTAAATTTGGCGTGAAAGACCGCTTAATTTTGCTCAGAGGCCTCTCTATCAGGCTTGAGGTTCTTTTACGTGCCGTAAATCTACGACACGGGACCAGCGGCTTTACTTCTCTTCCGAAGGAAGCCATGCTAAGGATTTTTACATCCGAAAAAATCCATCTTCCTCCGCCGGGTTTGAACCCGCGATCTTGGGTATATGAAGTTAGCATGGTAACTACTACACCACTACATGGAGGGCATGTAGAGAAAGTAAAAATGTATATCTGAATTTTCTGATAATAGCCTCTAAAGTTGTCTTCATTCTGAAAGACTTTGCATAACTGGTAAACCTTAAGAGCTGGATAAAATCCTATTACACAAACATGTAGATCTCAGTAAGAAACAGAAGTTGTGTAAGATACTTTTCTGTGCTCTTACAAAAACTTGTTGGGACCAACCATAACGCCACACTCGGTTACGGGATTATTAAATGAAATAAGAGAGGTATTTCATGACAGAATTTATAAGTGATGATTTGTAGCATCCTCATGTACCGACCTAATAGATGTGATGTTCTTTGAACGACAAAGTGTACCATTTTAACACTGAACATCACAGGATCTTAGTGATGACGTCATGCAAGAAATCACATTGTTTCCTGCTGCCAAGCTTAGGCGAGTTATTATTATTATTATTATTATTATTATTATTATTAAATAAATTATTTTTATCTCTCTTTATGCATTAAGTTTTTACCTAAGGCTTCCTGAAGTGTATAAAATGCCAAACGAACTAAACGGGCTGTTAATCCGCTTGTATTCGCATTTCCTCTCTTCTGCATTCGTTTTCATTTTGTCTTTTCTGCAGTATTTCCTTAACATTGTTGCACAATCTTGTCTGTAACGATTTAGAAGTACCACTTGTTTCGAATTGCATTTCTGGTGGAATGAATCAGAAGTCCCTTTGCATGATGACTGCAGGGTCCCAGGTGCTCTCTGGCCCAATGTGTTATTATAATCTGGAGCTGCACAGACTAATCACTCTCCCTCATTGTCTCTCTCCCTAGATGATTGCTGCCTTGCCTCCCATTGTTCAAATATTTCACATGTCTGCAACAATAGTGTTATTGTCTCTAATCAGTATTTGATACAAGTATCTTACAATAAGAGGCCTAGTCACGAGATACTTAGAAACACTGCCATCATTTGACTTGGTAGAGGAAAAGGTTTGCTTCATAACATTATCAGAGCGAGGGAAAAATATTAATATGAGGCTTAAGGTGTTGCACCTGTCAAATTTTACCAAAAATTGTGAAAAATAAAAAATCAAAATAAAATGATATGAACTCTAAACTTTAAGAAAATATATTGTTTTCCTCATTTGGAACACTTTAAGTACCAATTAAATAAAGCTATAAATGAACAGGCGCATCAATATTAACAGGCATTCCCAAATTAAACCTTGTTCCAAGCAGACATTTTTCCAACACTTTCATGTATTCAAAATGCTCTTTGTCTACACGTACATGTACATAGTGTATAGAGAAGGTATTGCACTCCAACCAAAAATTCGATACCGAGATTTCACCGGAAATATGTTTTAGGTCTCCTGTACACAAAAAAATCATTTTCAGACAAAATTGCATGTATGTGTATGTGTGTGTGTGTGTGTGTGTCCGTGTGTCTGTGTGGTGTGTGTGTGTCTGTGAACACGATAACTCAAAAACGAAACATCGGTAAAATACCCAATTTGGTATTTAAGTTTAGTATCTTCCAGGGATGCGACACAAAGGTTTTAATAAAAATCCCCGCATCCCAAACTACCCTTTACTAGGAACTTTTTATGAAAATTTCGATTTTCTATAGAAGTCTAACGATTTGTATTAAACTCTTATATTAAACATATTTACTTGAAAAATGAAATGCATATCTTCAATTTTCTGGGAATGGCCTTAGAAGACTATTTTATTCTGGATGAATTTTACGGAATTTTGCATAACTGCTAAACCGTAAGAGATGGAAAAACCTTACCACATAAAAAATGCAAAGAACGTTAAAACACACAATTTATGAGTCACAAATTTTGGTATTGGAGCTCATCGTTTTTTAGACATTTCTTGTTTTTGGTTTCAGTTTTAAACAACGCATTTTTCTCATACAGGAATTTGTTAGCCCCTTGCCATACAAACAAAGGAACATTAGTCACATAGCAACCAGCTCTTGACTATCACTTTAACCTAAGGTACTCCGTTATTTCACATCTACTTACAAGGAAGCAAGTAATAATACTATTTCTGTTCATTTGTACTCGATTAGCATGAAGTAAATACAAGAAATGAGCTTTCTAACAATAATGTGTTACAGAGATGTAGAGAAAGTCATGTAAATGGAACATATCAGATTTTTTATTAATTAGTTTCAAAATGTTTATAGTGCCTCTAAAAGGTACATTAAATAAAGTGGTCGTATAATTATTTCATTTAGTTAATGCTCCAATTTTGAGAAATAAATTATCTTGAAAACTCTTAGGTTTGTAGATTACAAAAATTAAAAATGTTTCTAAAATAGTTTGGGCTAATATAAGAAATATGATATGACAGATCTAATTGTAAACTTCTTTCCTGTAAAACTTGAATTTTCTATGCGAATAGTTTTAAAAATGCCTTATTTTTTATTAGAACAACGAATATAGAAATTTCGCTGGAAATATATGTTTTAGGATTCCCTGTATCCAAAAAAAAGCATTTTCACAAAAAGGTCCCCAAACTACCCTTTACATTTGAAATTTTTTTATTTTATTAAAAATTGATCTAACGATTTTTATTAAAATACCGTATATTAAAGATATTTAAGTGACAAATAAAATGAATATCTTGAGATCTCTGGGAATAGCCTATGAATCCCACTTTATTCTGGATGAATTCTACCGAATTTTGTATAACTGCTAAACCGTAAAGAATGGACAAAAATCTACTACACAAAAAATGTAGAGCACGTTGAAACACACAATTTATGTTATATACTTTTTTTTTCGTATGGTTGTTTTTTTTTTTTTGTTTTTTTTATAGATATTCCTTGTTTTTGTTTTCACCTTTAAAAACTTATACTTTTCTCATATAGGAATTTATCAACTCCTGTCCATACAAACAAAGGAGCTTCAGTCACGTAGCAACGAGCTTTTGACTATCACTTTAACCTATGGTATTCCCTTATTTCCTTTCTAATAATTAAACTATATCTGCTATTTTTTTCTCGATTAGCATATACTAAATACAGACATAAGCTTTTTTAACAATAATTTGTTGCAGAGATACAGAGAAAGTCATGTGAATGGAACACATCAGGTTTTTTCTTTTCCTCTTCGTCTTCGCATTTTTAACATTTCCTTAATATTGACTCTGAATAGAAATTACCAGTGCCGAAACCCTTTTCTCATTCGCAATTCCATCTATTGCTACTCTTTATAAGAAAATCTGATGGGGTATATTCACATGCCTTTCTCTGTCTATTCTGCAACAAAATATTCTTGCAAAGTGTAGAGATTGTCTAACTACCCACAACAGATAAGCGTTTGCATATGTGCTTTTATTACATGTTATTTTCTTGTAAATACAAATGAATAACAACATATACTAGACTAAAGCCATACACAAATCTTTTAATTGCTGGTCGCTATGTGGTAACAGTTATTCTTTGCTGAACGGGAGAAAACAAAACGAATAATGACAGCCCATTTGAGGTAAGTATGAATATCTTAAACTTGCAACCAATATTAAGGACTATTTCGTAAATTGTTGTTAGCACATAAAATATCTGACATTAATTGTATATTTTAACAATATCTAAGTATTTGTAGTAAAATTTTGTCTGTTTCTTACAAGCTATAAAGTCCTGAAGAGAGCTCAAGACGCTATTCCCATAAAATTCACTTTTATTTTTCGTCTGAATAGCTTTAATATATGGAATTTAAATACCATTTGTTAAAACCAGTATCGTTTTTTTTAAAAGCTAAACGTTGTTTAATCTGGTGGCCATATTGGATAATGAAGTTTGTAAAATGCTGCTCCAGAATAAAGTTATCTGGGTATTCAAAATATACATTTTATTTATGTAAATATCTTTAATTTGCGGTATTTTAATCAAAATCGTTACAGCCATTTTTGAGAAAAACAAAATTTTCATTGTTGGAAGGTACTAAACACAAATACCAAGTTTGGCATTTATCGTTTTTGAACTATGCTACCGACAGACGCACAGGGACCTTTTTCTAAAATGCATTTTTGGAGTCAGGGAATCTCAAAGCGATATTTACGGCAAAATCTCGACATAGAATTTGGGTAAAATACAATACCTTCTTAGCTTCTGTGTACATTGCATGTACTATCTTTCAGGAAAGTAAATACCCCCTTCTGTTTTTTGGCAGAAGCCGATTTAAGCACATCGGCTATTTTAGTCGCAGTCACAATTCTGCTGATTGCATTTATCTTTCTAAGCAAATTACCCAACACCAGGGGCGCTCTACTTCAGGTCTACTATCTAACACAACATATTTTCTACAAGTGTAGAGAAGTTGAATTTGCAATAATTTACCGCTAGTTTAAAATGATTGCTGAAATATTGGTTTACAAAACTGTCAGGTGATCGGATGGTTGCCATGCTCATTTAAATACAAAGGGAAGGAAAGCATATGACGAATCTTAATCTCATGCCACCTATTCAAGAACACCTGAGAATTAGACGACCCATCGCGCGTGAGTAATTACTTTTGTGAAAAATAGTACATATGTACTGGAGAAGGTAAAAAACTGATATAAGTATTAGTGCATGGAGAGAATCATTTGTGCCTAAGCATTGCAACCTGTATCATAGCTCAGAGGCGCAGGATGTTCAAACTATAATAAATTGTGGATGAGAAATCATTATATTTTAATATTATTGATAGCTTTAAAGTAACATTGCAAAAACACCTTCATTATCACCAAATGACATAATAGTTTAAAAATCGGATGTGGTACTTTCATGTAGCTTTCTCTAACTATGCTTAAAAAGGTTCTATATATTTCAAGATAAACATTAGCAGGACTGATTTTACTTTCTCTACACGTGCTATGTACATAGTGTATAGAGAAGTTATTGTATTCCACCCAAAAATTCGATGCCGAGATTTCACCGGAAATATAGGTGTTAAGGTTCCCTGTATCCAAAAAAAAAAAAAAAAAAAAAAAATCAGAAAAATGTCCATGTTTGTGTCTGTCTGTCTATGTGTGTGTGTGTAGCATAACACAAAAACGAAAAGTCCGATAAATACAACATTTGGTATTTAAGTTCGGTATCTTTCAAAGATGCGACACGAAGATTTTCAAGAAAATCCCTCCACCCCCAACTACCCTTTACAAGGAACATTTTTCGAAAAATGTAATTTTCTCAAAAATGACTCTAACGATTTTGATTGAAATATCGTATGTTAAAGATTCTTACATGACAAATAAAATGTATCTTTTGAATTTTCTGGGAGTAGGCACTGAAGACTACTTTATTCCGGACGAATTTTACGGAAGTTTGCATAACTGCTGAACCGTAAGAGATAGACAAAATCCACATAAAAATGTAGAGCACGATAAGACATACAATTTATGTTATATACATCTCTCTCGTGTAGTTGGACCATTTTGAGGTATTCCTTGTTTTGGTTTCAGCTTTGAAAAACTTATACTTTCTCATACAGGAATTTCTCAACTCCTGTTCATACAAACAAACGAACTTCAGTCACATAGCGATCAGCTTAACCTGTGCAGAGAAATAAAGATGTTTTTCCCCAAAATGTTTGTGCTTTTTTTGTTAGGTCGGGTATTTCTGGTATAGTACATACTGATTAGTTCCTTATAAGTAGAAGGAAAGTAAAGGAATATACCATGCTAAAGCCATGATCAAATGTTTTAAAAGTTGGCGTTATACGATTGCCATTGCAATTCACCTCTTTGCTTGTCCAGGAGTGGAACAAAATAAACAAAAATAAAAACAGAAAACAGATATTTTCTCCATCAGAAAAGTAGAAGTATTTTTAAATTGAAACCAATAACAAGGAATATCATGAAAGTGATCAACTCTATATGACATAAATTATGGTTTTAATGGGATCTACAGTTTTTGAATAGTAAGGTTTTGCCTATTTCTTACGGTTTACTTGTTATGAAAATTTCAGAAAAATTTATCCAGAAGGAACGAGTTTTCAGAAGCTATAGTGTTTAAGATATACATTTTATTTGTGATGTTAATATCTATTTGAGAGCCAAAACAGAACTTTTCAAAAGCGTTTCCATGTAAAGGATGTTGGGAGGGGGGATTTTCTTAAAAGTTTTCATGTCGCAACTTAAATACCAAGTTTGGTATTCAACGATCTTTCAGTTTTTGAGCTGTGCTGTCCACACACACACACACACACACACACACACACAAACATACACACTGACCATTCATAAAATGTTTTTTTTTTTTTTTATTTTGCTTTTTTTTGGACTCAGGGTACCTCAAGACATATATTTTCAGTGAAATCTAGGTATCGAATTGTTGTTTGGAATACAATACCTTCTCTATACACTATGTATATGGTACGTGTAGAGAAAGTAAAACTGAAAAGACCGTTAAACATCAAACTTGGTACTTCTGTTTAGTATCTTCCAAGAATGAGACAAGAATATTTTCAAGAAAGCCCTTCCATTCCAAACTATCCTTTACATGGAAACTGTTTGGATCTTTTTTTTCTCTAAAAGTATGTAGCGATTAAAATGATATTTACATGACATATAAAATGAATATCTTGAATTTTAGGAGAATATCCCTTGAATATGTCTTTATTCTGGCTGATTTTACTGAATTTTGCATAACTGGTATACCAAAATTTACTACACAAAAAATTAGATTTCGTTGAAGCACTCAATTTATGTTCGTATGGGCATTCAAAACGAATCGAACTTCACTTGTTTCACAGAGCAACTAGGTTTTAAAAAAATTGCCAATCACTATAGCCTAGTGTAAGACCAATTCTGCTTGTGTTTATCTACGTTAGTATGATATAGATAAAAGGATAATCTTTTGTAAGAAAAGTTTGTGTATAGATCAGCTAGAGAAAGTCATGTGAATGGAATACATCAGATTTTTACTTAGATTTTTTTTTAATTTCTGCAACTAAATATGAGCACAACTCAGAGATTTACTAAATATAGTCCGAGCGAGGTATCTTGAAAACTACTCGATGTACAGGTTTTGTATGTTTGAGTTTGGTTCATGTTTGTCGAAAGAGACTGCTGTCCAACTTTGCTTCTTTAACAGGAGTCAGAATATTACTACTGAGAAATTACCTCGTGATTGACATTCCTGCAAACCGTGGTTGTCTCGGTACGCTGTTGCCAAATTTACTTGCTGTCCGTCTGCAGCATGCATTTTCTATCAAGTTCTCGTATGTTGAACTACTTTCCCCATTTCTCATTACTTCATCTATTCCTTTCAACATTGGGTCCTATACTTCACTAAACGTTAAGGTTTTCGGCTAATGTAACCTCAACTCGTTTAAAATGGATGTAAGAAATTTTGAAATTACAATGTCACTCGTGATAGTTTTAGAAGAGAACAAGAGCAATGCCCGCGATATATAAAAGGTAGTAACGATTATAAATGTAAACCCTTACGGAATCACTGTGTATAACAAACCCAGAATGAAATCAAACAATCAGATCAGTCATGCATGAGAACGCGCGCGTTAATTTCCACTGAGCCGGCAGATGTTGCAACTCCGATGACATCATGCCTCTGACGAGTCCTACCAGCAGACGACACACCCCACAAGGACATTTCTCACTGACCGTAGGTTCCTACGACTTTTACCGAATGGACCTGCTTTCCGATAATTCTCACCCAGGCAGAAATTCTGTTCAACTTACGGAGAATTGCGCAATCAATCTCATGGGCTAGTCCGCGCATTTGTAGTGACTAGCGCGTTTTAATGCTCCTGTAGACGAAAAATAAATACATATCAGGTTTTCCTCATAATTGCACAAGCATATATTCATTCATTACTGTGCATATCAAAGATACATTTTATATATAAACACGCGCATAAACTAATGAAACTATAATTATGATAAATAACCACTATTTATAAATCCTGAAATACTGACGATGTAAATTATCAATTAGTTATAATATAAATGCACTATGAATATTCCAAAGTTAATTAATAATTGCTCGTATAATTCCAAAGGTTAGTAACTGGAATATTGAAGCTACATCCAAATAGTATGAAATTGGAAATTAATTGCTGATTATAATAATGTTATGAATTAATTAAATGTTGCTGACTTTGTCTAGGGTAAACCAATTCATCATCCTTACAAGTACCAACAAATCCCCAGGTTTTGCTATATTTATACTTTCTCTACTCGTACTATGTGCATAGTGTATAGAGAAGATATTGCATTCCACCCAAAAATTCGATACCAACCAAGATTTCACCAGAAATACATATTTTGGGTCCTCCTGAATAAAAAAAAACAATTTTTAGAAAAAGATCGGCGTGTGTGCATGTGTGTGTGTGTGTGTGTGTGTCTATGGACAGCATAGCTCAAAAACGAAAACACCGTTAAATACCAAACTTGGTATTTAGGTTTGGTATCTTCCAAGGATGCGACCCCCCACTACCCTTTACATGGAACTTTTTAAAAATGGTTCTAATGATTTTGATTAAAATACCGCATATTAAAGATATTTACCTCATAAATAAAATGTATATCTTAAATTTTCTGGGAGTAGCCTCTGAAGACTACTTTATTCTGGATGAATTTTACGGAATTTTGCAAAAGTTCTAAACCGTAGGAGATGGAGAAAAACTTGCTACTCAAAAAATGTAGAACTCGTTAAATCACACGATTATGTTATATAATTTTGTTTCGTGGAGTTGATAGTTTTTAGATATTCCTTGTTATTGGTTTCGCCTTGAAAAAGACTTACACTTTTCTCATACAGGAATTTGTCAGCTCCTGTCCATACACATAAAGGAGCTTCAGTCACATAGCAACCAGTTTTTGACTAACACTTTAACCTACGGTACTCCCTTATTTCGATTCTACTTTCATGGAAGCAAGTAATAAGACTATTTCTGCTATTTTTGTCTCGATTAGCATGAAGTGAATAGAAGCATAAGCTTTCTAACTATTGCACAGATGTAGCGAAAGTCATGTAAATGGGACATAGACTTTTTAAACGACAGTTTATCAATTTTGAATAAACTACACCGCTAGCAAGGGCAGTAAATAAACCAAGACCATACATTTTGCTTGTTGTATATGCAGAAAGGATCACGTTCCCCTCTTAGTTTCCCTTGTCAAGTTCCCGATCTTTAAAATGCTGTTTCATGCCGACCAAGAATAGGTTCAGGTTGCGAGATAAAATCACCGTAACTGGTATTTCTGATTCAACGCAGAATGAATAGTGCGTCATTATAAGTCGAGGTTCTGTCCGTGGTATCTTGTGAAAAGTGATGCACCTTTCATTTGAGATTTTGATGACAATCACCTCGGTCAATTAACGATTTATTTCATGTATTAATGAAAAAGTAAAGTATTCGCATGAGTTTCTTTAGCTGTTTCGCAAAAAAACAAAACAAAACAAAAAACAAAAAAAAACTGCCCGCCTGTGTAGGGTGGTGGTAGCGTATCTGCTTCACATTCAAAAGTTCATGAGTTCGAATTTCGCTTAGATTAAGTTGCCCGGATAAGGTTTCTTTCGGGGTTTTCCCTTACCCTGAGAAGACGAATGTCGAATTACTTTAAGCTCCATGGACCCCGAGATCATTTGAGCATCATATCACCAATTTCATTCATCGTTTGATATGACCAACCAAGTTAAAGGACGTTAAGCTACAAAAAAAAAAAAAAAAAAAAAAAAAAAAAAAAACTATTTTCTTACAACAGATTATTTTTATCTAAATCATGCTAATAGAGATAAACATTTGAAAATTAGTCTTATTACTTGATTCTTTGTAAGCAGAAGGGAAACAGAGGAGTGCACATGCACTACGCTAAAGCGATACTCTTTCTTCATTGTTGCTATGTGAAATAATTTAAATTCCGTTCTATTTACTTGCCATGAGAAAATAAAAGACAGACGAAAGAAAGATGACAGACGCTTTCGGAAAAGTTCAAGTAGCTTAAAATTGAAATCAGTACCACGGGATATCTTCGTTACAGTCAGTTCTATAACAAAAATATATATGAATAAACTGTGTATTTGAATGAGATGTGACCACGCCGGGGCCGAGTGGTCATACCATTCGCCTCTCACCTTGACGGCCC
This sequence comes from Hymenopus coronatus, assembly GCA_030762935.1. NCBI lineage: Eukaryota > Metazoa > Arthropoda > Insecta > Mantodea > Hymenopodidae > Hymenopus > Hymenopus coronatus. The sequence continues at coordinate 92,657,840 of CM060891.1, forward strand.
GTGATCGATCCCATGTGAGATTTGCGGTGGACAAAGCGGTGCAGGGGCGGGTTTTCTCCAGGTTCTCCGGTTTCCCCCACCATCTCATTCCACCGGGGCTCCATCATCATGTACAATCAGTGTCATCGCTTGCGGTGCCAGAGCAGTAAAAGCGGGCGTTAAACACTACCAAAAAAAAAAAATAATGAGATGTACATTTTTGTAATGATTTTTGTCTATTTCTTACAGTTTATCAATAATGCAAATTCAGCAAAATGAGTCCAGAACGAACAGGTCCTCAGCAGCTATTCCCAGAAAAGTCAACACATACATTTTATTTGTAATGTAAATATTTTTTATATACGGTATTTTAATCAAAATCGTTAGTCATTTTTTAAGAAAAATTAAATTTAAAAAAAAATAGTTTCCATGTAAATCGGTGATTTTCTTGAAAATCTTCGTGTTGCATTCTTAGAAGATACTAAACTTAAATACCAAGTTTCTTTCAGTTTTTTAGTTTTTTAGCTATGCTGTCCATATATGTGCGCACGGGCGCGCGGACCTTTTCCCAAAAATGCTTTTTTCGGACTCAAGGGACCTCAAGTCATGTATTTCCGGTGATATCTCGACGACAAATTTTGGGTGGAATACAATACCTTTTATATCTACTATGTACAATGTTTATACGTACTAGAGAAAATGAACTCAGTCTTTCTTACGGTGCGTTTTGAAATACCTTACCCTACTTCTGAATAACACTGAATGTTATAACATACGAGTATGTTACATGTAACATTTTTGGAAGTTTTCGAGTTTATATAAAATAATCCAACAATTTTGATGCAAATGCCGCATATTAAAAATATTTACAGGGCAAGCAAACTGTATACTCTGAATTTCTTGGGAAAAACCCCTGAAGTCCTTCTCATTCTGGATGACTTTTGCATAACTGGTAAATCGATAGAGATAAACTAAAACTTACTAGACAAAATTTTAGCTATCATAAAAACATATCATTTATGTCATTTCATATGTACCTATGTGTATGTATGTATGTATGTATGTATGTATGTATGTATGTATGTGTGTATGTGTGTATGTGTGTATGTGTGTATGTGTGTATGTGAGTATGTGCGTATGTGCGTATGTGTGTATGTGTGTATGTATGTATGTATGTATGTATGTATGTATGTATGTATGTATGTATGTATGTATGTATGTATGTATGTATGTATGTATGTATGTATGTATGTATGTATGTATGTATGTATGTATGTATGTATGTATGTATGTATGTATGTATGTATGTATGCATGTATGTATGTATGCATGTATGTATGTATGTATGTATGTATGTATGTATGTATGTATGTATGTATGGTATATTGGTACTTCTGTTTCCGAGATATTTCCGGTTATTGTTTCAGTTTTAAAGTACTTAAACTTTTCTGAAACAGTAAGTCCTGATCCGTTTTATATCCTTTATTTTACTTCTGGTAATTTCAATGACAGCTCTTAAAAGAGTTGACTAACGCTTTAGCCTAGTGAAGCAAGTAATAAAGAAAGATGTTTGCAGAACAGTTAGGAAGACTCATGTGAATAGAACACATTAGATTGTTTTATTTTTGCTTTTCGCACGTAATTATGGAGTTTTTTTTTTTTTTTTTTTTTGTTCAATACTGTTTTGTTTTTAGATTCAGAACCTCACAAGCTCTATTTCCGAAAGAACTGTGAAGTTAATGATGGTACAGAATGCTAAAGAGCAGATAATTTTGTTAAAACGTTTGCTCATAAGGGGTTTAAGTTACATTCACATGAAGGGTTATTTAATTTAGAGACAGCATGAATGAAATACGACAGCACACGTACGTTATAAAGTTGTATGTTCAGGAGTAGGTCAGCGAGCATAACGAACGTGTACTGGTGACAAGTGTGGCCGGTTCAATCGCTCGGACTGTCCGTATCCACATATGACAACCAACCATCCGGCAAGTAAGGGCATTCAAACTCAAGCACGCGTTCCCACTCCATACCACCTCGTTTTTTAATAAACGCTACAATGTGGAGCGACATTTATTTCAGTGGAGAGCGGCATTACAATATTGCGAGAAAGAAAAAAAAAAAAACAGAGGTATCCACACAACACGAATGGACACTCCCTCACATGGCACATGGATTAATATGATCATGTACTACATGTTTACTGTTATTACAGCAAACACACTGTTTCATCTCCTTGTTTTAATTTCTGCAGACTACACAGTCTGATCCTATGTGCAAAATAAAGGATTCGCAGCAGATACTTGCTTCATGTTTAATTATACGCTAATCACATTAATTCTGAGCTCTCTTTGATGAATTAACCTTCAAATTTGAATATTGCATTCAACTCTCATTCAAAATCATTCTTATCTGATAAATGATATCCAGCAATTATATCCATAATACAGTATTGAACCTTTTACCATAAACTGCAGCTAATGTTGCCCTTAATTTTTATTTCTATCCAAAGTTGTATCATTTTATACATATACAAATATATTTTATGCTGAAGTCAAAGTGAAATCGGAATTATTGCCCTCATATTACATAAAGCAATTCAAATTTTGGGAAATTCTCAAATTTTCTCGATTTTGAACCCCCAATGATATCATGGTAATGGTTACACTATATTTCATATTGGATGCACATTAAAATAAAAAGTATATTTGGGAATTATACTTTTATTTTACACAATACAATATGACATATAATCAATTATTACTTAATAAAAAATGTGGGCCCAAAATTGGGGTGTTCATGGTGCTGAAAGGTCATAATCCCAAAATTAATAGACTTCTTGAAATCTATACGTAATATGAGAGCAATAAATCCAATTTTCACATTGCATATACAGGGTAGAACATTTAACTTGAGACTGTAGAATGTCTCCAAAACTAAACGTTGTGGAAAGAAACGTCTTGAATAAAAGTTACTTGATATAATAGAGGCAAGTAAATGTCATTTGTTGTGTTTTAATTGGAGAAAGTTTGTAAGTTAATTTGAGGGTTAAGGTACGTTTTTTAGATGGGGCTCCAGACAACATGAAGGTGCGCACACGAAATGCTTGTGCCATTGAAAGAGACGTGCTTTTACGGACACAGCAATCGTTTAGTCACAGAATTAGAAATGCGTTGAGGTAGAAGGGCATCATTTTGAACTTTATTACACTAAGGTTGACTGTGGTTGAATTATGAAGAGCTAAAGTTTAAAACTGAAACATCTGTTTAAAGCATCTACAATGGAATTTAATAGCAGATCATTGTCGCAGTGTGTACCTCGTAATAAGCTATAACGGGAGCCACTCTGTGGCCTTGTATTTCCCTTTGAGGCTACTACATGAAGCTTCGGCCCTCCCATATGTGGAAGATGTCATTAGGCGCCGGGCTCTGAAATTTTACGTCAGATTGAGCGAACATGAGAACGCACTTGTCAGGTCGCTGGGGGAGTACTTGCCCACTGAACGCCGATACAGGCAGTATCGGGTTCCCCGCATGGCTTGCGGGCACCCCCGGTAACAACGGCTTCAAATCAGCCAACAGAAAAATAGCTGAACTAAGTACTCCCCCCTCCAATCGGGAGTGGTTAATCAAAATTTTCCAACAGAAACAATTTTTCACAAATTAAACACCAGCGGAGCAGAGGAAAGGATGCTGCTCCTGAAAAATGCAACCGTTCAAGATCACCCGAAACCACAAAAAACAAAATCTTAACCTTGACCCCATTCCTGTGGTTAAACCCTTACCAGGGTAGGTACACAGCAGCAACACCTAGGCTCACGACGAGTCTACCAGATCTCGCACGCACGCACGCACGCACGCATTCTGTGACTTACCGCATTCTTGTTATGTTTCAGGCTGAATTGCATTTTCTTCCTGTAGGTGGTTTTTCCAAACGTAAAATGGAAGTGACTGACATCATTATGAGTATGTACTTGCTGTAGAATGACATATTCGACCTTTGAGAGCACAAAAAATACATTATCTTAAATTTTCACAAACAGGCTTTGACTCTTTTCCCCCGTATAGTCTTGGTATGATGTTTATTATATGAGAATGTGATATTCTGTTGTTCTGTGGCAATATTATAAATGAATTTGTGCACCGAGTGGGACGCCTAAGATGAAAGGTTTCCCTTCACCATATTTTAGGGCCAGCAAACCTAGTGAAATATTTCGCCTGTATCTTTAATACATGTCTGACTTACCTAATTATAATATTTATATTAATTTGACCTTTATTTTTCTAAAAGCGCCTTCTTTGTTTTCCAGAGCCCGCTGTCCAACATTTGGTTATGGTGCAATCTTTCCTCTATCTTATTTAAGCGGTAAACCGTGAAAAGGAAGTGGGGCACAAGGAAAGAAATATTTGATTATGAAAGGTGGCAGGGGAAGCAGATTTACTCCATGCGTTTCGTACCCCTCTCCGCTTGCTTCACAATACCATTATTGTTTTAGAAGGTAACCGTTTCCAGTTGGCGTATTATTTATTCAAAATTTGCAGCGTCTTCCCGTCGTATACAGCTTCCTCGTGTTGTATATTAATCATTAACATGTTTTAACATCACTTTACCTTGGAATCTGACCTGAAACAATACACGTTATTTGCTTTTATTTCGTCTTTCGACTCGACTTTGTGTTAAGAATACTTCCAGAATTTTATTATTTTTTCTATGACTTATGGTAGAGACAGTAACTAGAAGAACGAATGCATTCCACCCAAAAATGTGATAACGCAATTTCATAGGAAATAGACCTGAGACTATTTAAAAAAATTCATTTTAAGAAAAAATCCTTTGTGTATGTGTGTGAGTTCACTTTGTGTGTATCTCTGCATGTGTGTGTGTTTGAAAATTAACAACATAATGCAAAATCTGATGTGTTCCATTCACATGACTTTCTCCACATCTCTGTAACAAATTATTGTTAAAAAAGTTATTCTTCTATCAACTTCATGCTAATCGAGATAAGCATTAACAGAAATGCTTTCTTGTAAGTGGAAGGGAAATAATGGATTACACTAAGCTAAAACGATAGTCAAATCTTTAAAAAGCTGGTAGCCATGTGGATGAAATTGCAAGGAGTTGACAAATGTGAAAAGCTTAAGTATTTTAAAATTGAAGCCAATAGCAAGTAATGACTCAAAGCTGGTCAACTCTACGTGAGTAATTTAACAAACTCTACATATTTTGTGGAGTGCACGTTTTTGCCTGTCTCTTACAGTTTACTAGTTATGCAAAATGCAGAAGACTTCATCCAGAATGAAGAGATCTTCAGAGGCTATTCCCAGAAAATTCAAGAGCCATTTTTGAGAAAACCAAATTTTCAAAAAAAATTCCATGAAAAGGTAGTTTGCGGTGGGGGTATTTTCCTCAAAATCTTCGTGTGGCTTCCTTGGAAGATATTAAACTTCTATAGCAAGTTGGTATTTTATCGACTTTTCGTTTTTGAGCTATCGTGTTCACAGACACACGGAAACAAGGACACACTGACACACACATTTTTTCTTTTCTAAAAATGCTATTTGTATACAGGTGATCTTCAAACGTCTATTTCCGGCGAAATCTCGATATTGAATTTTTGAGTGGAATGCAATACCTTCTCTGTACACTATGCACTTAGTACGTGTAGAGAAAGTAAAAATGCTGTTATCTGACTTATTCCAATGTTCAGCCTATGTTTATTGAATGTAATACTGGTCTTAGAAAGTTGCACGTTTTCACTACATTCTCTAACGTGATGTGCTCATTATCAAGAAGTAAGGTAAAAATCGCCATTGTCTCATAGAATTATATGAAACACCATGTTAATTCTTTGTTCAGTAGATTTAAACACCTAACGAAGGGTCATTAATTAAATATTTAAAAAAAAACAAACTTGTTAATGATAATTGCTTGAAATGTCTACCATTAATTAAACAGTTTAGCATATCCATCATGAGCTTCCGGTCTCAGAAACTCTCTAAGAGCTCTGCTTGTGTGCTCACTGGAAACTTATAAACGAATGACCTGCGTATCGGCAAGAAAGAAATCCACTGTATGATCCAATTTAATTAATGCATATTCAGCTCATAAGTGCATAATATCTAACTGGTCGTTAGATATTTTCTACCAGTAAACGAAAACCCACTTCCATTTCGGAGACACCTTGTGTACTTTTGTATTCGAATTTCGTGTCCCTTAAAAACAAGCTTTTCTTTCTATGGTTGTCCAGAACATTGGTTTGTTTTGTCGCCAAGTGGGTTTGTTTTCGATGTAGCTGCAGATTAGGCAGTACTGTGCTGTTAGCGTTGTGCCATTGCCAAACCAATTGGCTGGAAGAAGGTACATGATAGTTTAATTGGAAACCATGTTCCTATCTCCCACAGGTACCCTCTGCCAGAATCCCAAACAGTGTACTTTTTTTTCCTGACACGCCTTTCCCGCCATGTGACATTAAAAAATGGAAATTGCATTTTGTTGGTAGCCCTGGGCCGGGAGTATTTATTTCCCCGGTAGGCAATGAATAGGGAACCGAATTTCGGCCTTGGGGTCCTGTTTACGAGTTCTTGCATCTTCAGCACACTTAATGTTTCACATAAACTTCGAGAACAAGGGGCAGATGTTCTTTTAGATTTGTGGTGACTTCAGGTAATTGAAAAGCTACAGAAAGGAGAATTTCTTTCGTATCATTGCACTAGTGGACTACAAAGAAAACAAAGTTTTGGAATAGTCGGCTATTTTATTGAAAAACGTTAGTCTTTGTTAACGGTCATCTCGTAATGATGAAATAGTATAATTTAACCCTTAGTTGCCTGCATTAGTATACTACATATGCCATTTTTCCTTTAATTCAAGTTTAAAACTGGAGTTCTAGTAAAAATATATCAAAATAAACCTATAAAGTTATTATATAAAATAATAGAGAAAATGGAAATGAAAGTAAATCTAAATCCTTTATTAATTTTTTCTTCCCAATTAAAAGTTTAAATTCTTCTAAACCAGTTTTCATAATTCTACCAAGGGCACTACCAAAATAGTGGTTCAAAAATGGCCATGAGTGTTAGGTGGTAGTTAATGGACTGGCCATCCATTCAGAGCCAAATGTTACAAGTTCAAATCCCAGTAACTGTGGTAATGGTCGGGGGGAACCCAAGTAAAATAATCGGTGTGATGCTTGGAAGCTAGTGGGGTTGCATTTGACTGTAGTTATGTGGATTTTTCTCTTTTATTTGTTTAAAAAACATTGCAATTTTAGGGCAAAAATTATATTTGTTTTTACAATATAAAACAGTCTTGATTATTTGCCGTTTATGGTTGAAGGTTTGTATAACACGAAATTAATCTTGGAGTAGGTACCATCCTACAATATTCATATAGTTAACGCTTAAAACAAGCGGAACTTATAGGTACCGACAAACAACAAAAGGTTAAGAGCTTAAAAGTTAAGCTTATGAACGTATTCTGTTCACTGATAGCATATATTTCTATTGTGAAAGTAATAGAATATAGTTCTCCAGCACTGAAATACCTTGGAACTAATAAGATCTATATGTTATTTAGTGATCATGTAATCCAGTGCCCCTCGTGTTCCACAGGTGTGTTCATGATTCCATCTGTCTTTCTTTCTTTTTCCCTTTTCTTTTCATCAATTGAGATATATAATGTGACTCCAAATCATTCGTCCGCCAATTTAAAAATTGTATTAGTGTAACCAATTTATAAAGAGCAAATCACAATTCTGCTTTCGTGCTCTGTAGTTTTAGTGCAATTTTTAAAAACTAAAATGAACAAAAACCATTAGAAATTCTGTAACACCTAAAATATGTTATCGCTTGTTCCTTGTATGAATTAAAAAAGAATGTTTTCTCTACACCAGTTTGGTCGCTAGAACCCTCAAGGTGATTCTGAAGTCAGTGTTTTATACCAATGCCACAACCGCCATATATGCGTATCGGCCGAGGGCGGCATCGCTATTATGCCACTGCGCAGAAGCGGCGCAGGACATGTCAAGGATACGTTTATCAGGTGTGATCTGTCTCAGTTATCTTGTCCTCGTGCTGTGAAGCGTTTCGACAATATTTGTGTTGTGTGTGATTTCCGCAGCAAAATTATTCTCTCATTAGTCCGCGTGAAAAGTGAATCATGTTGACAGGTGTATAGAGAATTTGAGAAGCAATGTCCTTGTTATACAGTTCTGGGTAGAGACGCTGTGAGATGTTTGGTTAATAAATTTGTAACAACGGGATCGCTAAAATCTTACCAAAGAAGGGAAAACGTCACGTAACGGAGGAAACACTAGACGAAATTGGCCTCGAATCCTCAACTAAGAAGTTTCTTGGTCGGATGAAAAGCAAGTGGGTGTTTAAGAAACATCTGTCCATACAGATACTAAACTTCTGAAACTGAAACCCTACTGTGACTATACTGCAAAATTTATGAACATTACGCAAGAACAACATGCTGTGAGTAGTTATTTCATCCGATGATGCCACGGATGTTCTCGAGCACTTGGACAGCACTTTTAATATCACTTATAAGGTTAGTGTATAGGTGTGAGTATTAGTTGTTCCATTATCTCACATAACTATGAGACAACGGTTATATCTAACGGTTACCAGTAAGGATTAAGTTGTTATCAAGTTGGCAGTTAAATTAAATGTAAGTGTTGTCAGTAACAATTAGCTATAGCAACATATCTGCACAGACCTGCAGTCTGCAATAAGTATCTCTAGCTATGTCAGTCAACATTTGGTTACCTGCTAGAGCAAAACGCATTCCAACTTGCTTCCACATACAGCAAAATGTATTACTGCATTACTTCGCGTTTTCTTCTCCTGTTTTTTTTTTTTTTTTTTTTTTAATAGTGTTTATCGCTTTTACGGCATCGCAGACGATGACACTAATGACGCATGGGCTAAAGATGGAACACCGGTGGAATGCTATGGCTGGGGAAACTGGAGGAAACCCGTCCTTGCGTCGCTTTGTCCACTACAAATCTCACATGCAGTCGCTTGGGATCGAATATTGGTGGGAGGCGAGTGATCTACCTCCTCGGCCACTTTCCTTCTTCGCAAAGGCTTAAGGTATCGTAGCTTTAGCACAATGATGGGAACAATTGCCAACAAATCAAGGTCGGAAGATTGCAGCTGTACAAGATTGATAAACAAATATTCAACTTACAATTATGATGTATTTGGTAATGGGGCAGCCTTTTCATTTTCGAGTTTGATTCTAGAAATGCTATCTGCCCGTCTTTCATTGGTTGTGTAATGTTAAAGGTGTAAATATTCATATTTCCTAAAATCTAAGCACACACCTTCGCATAAGTCTTTGGAATTCAACAGTTGGAGAAATTTCACATTTATTTAATCAATCTTAGACTTGTTGACAATTGTCATGCCCGAATTTTGATTCACCACTGTTAAAACTACGTATCCTTGTTTGACCTTATCAACTCCCATATATTTTGTTACTAATCAGCATTAGTAATTTATTCACACTATCAGGTATAAAACTTGTGCACTTGTAAATCATATTTGAGTAACCATATTAATGCTATGAATGCAGCAGTTGTATTGCCTAAGTGAGAACTGATGTGTTTAATTTGTGACCGTACATTCAAGGCGATAAGTATGTTGTATGGTGCTTGTAAATAAACGTGAGCAATGGCAACAAGATGCGCAGTTGCATGAACTGATGTTTGAGTCGGTCGACAATTTGCAAACACGTCAATCGGTCCAGCACCATGATAACGTGAGCAACACTCCTCGTGACGCATAGCGGAAATTGAAATGACTAAACAATGCCATCAGTAAATTACAGGGGGGAAAAACAAGAGAAGTGATTGTTAATGTGTATCAGTTTATGACGAGAGGCTATAGAGGAGACCCCTATTAAATTAAATTAAAGTCTGCACAGAAATGGAGCGGCAGCCACCGCTGTATCGTTCAGTTCGATTAGTAAAACTATATCTGAATTAGAACGTATTCAGCTAGGCGAATGCGGGTCTTTCTCAACACTTCGTAAAGTAAACATCTTAAAAAAGAGTATTCATTTATCTACACCCTGCTAATCGAGATATTATTGTTTGCTTCCTTGTAAGTAGAAAGCAAATACGGGAATACACTAGGCTAAAGCGATAGTCAAACCTTTTAAAAATTATAACTATGTTAAACAATTGAAATTTGGTTATCTTAGCGCGGCTAGCAGTAAAACAAAAGAGGTATGAGAGAAATTTAAAATTGAAACCAATGACAAGAAATATCGTGGAAACGGTTAATTCTACAAAAATGTATTTGACATAAACTGTGTGTTGTAACGAGATCTATATGTTTGCTATAGTTAAGGTTTTGTCGATCTCTTACGATTTACCAATTATATAAAGGTCAGCCAGAATGAAGAGGTCTTCAGAGGCTATTGCGAGAAAATTTAACATGGTATTCTAATAAAAATCGTTAGAGCCATTTTTGAGAAAAATCCAAATTTCGAAAAATATTACATGTAAAGGATGGTTATGGGATTTTCTTGAAAATCTTCTTGTATACCTGCAAGATACTGAACTTCAATATTTAAGGGGCTTCTCGTCTTTGAGCTCTGCTGCCTCAGACACACACCACACGCGGACAGTATTGCAAAAATGCTTTTTTTCTTGGAATCAGAATCTCAAAACCGGTGAAATCTCGGTATCGAATTTTTGGAAGGAATATAACCTTCTCTATCTACATACGTACCAGAGAAAATAATATAAAATATATTATAAACATGTCGGCAGTATAAATTCACGCATAAGTCGGATATTGTATGCACACAAAACGATACCTACTGAAAATAATATGGATGTGTTTGTTGTGTCATCCCAGTTCTCCTGTGCCGCTTCAAATCTCCGCCTGTTTCCTCCACCCCTTGCAATGCGCATCTTGTCTCTTGTCTATTTGATAGGCTGATACCTGGTAAGCAAATTGAAACTCCTTGCGATGATTGAACAAACTTGTAAACCATTTTAAGAGAATGAGTCTACATTAACATACCTATCTCGTCTATGTATTTGTAAACCGTATAATAATCTTCGAGATCTTCTAAAGGAAACAAATTTAGAAAAAAGGCGCGCGCACAGTCACATACATAGGCTTCCGTGAATTTGATGTACATTTAAAGAAAAATCTACTCCCGCAAAGATCTCATATTGTGTATGCATCATTTAGACCTGATCCACCTGGAACTGATTTTCATACATTTACTAAGTTTGCAGTTCTAGTATAAGCGTCTGAGTTGTACAGATGAACCAAAACAAAAATCTCGCATAATGCAGACATAGCAATAAAAAAAAACATACAATTGAAATTACAATAACTTAAATTTTCTCGTAGGATGTTAGATAAACGATGATAATTAACATTTTAAAATGTGATGATGCTAGAAAAGAGAAACATCAACGACCAACACACATTATTACCTAACATCACTATAACAGAAAAGATGTAGACAATCTCAGTTCGTATAGATATATAGCAAAGTTAATAGCTAGAGGCTTTCTTCTCTCCTGATGACAATGTCACTCATGACCTCTTGTTTAGAATATTAATACTGCGTAACGGTATAACTATGTAGTTCCAGGCAAGCGTGAATGATGTCACCGAGACTTGATAATAGTTAGGGATATAACTAGTAATTGTTGTCGATACATTAATAACCGTTACAGGGTAACTAGTTATTTTCGTTACTTCTGTAATTCGTCATTGGTAACTGGTTTCTTTGTAATTGTTATGTTTGTAACCATTACTGGGTAACTGGTTATTCTGTCTCCGTTAATTCCATAACAATGTAATCGTTAAATTATTTTCTGCTCATTCTTAGTTAGTATTCATTACATATATGTTACTAACATTCGGAGTAAGGAACGCGGGAGTTAAGACACGGAAACCCTTGCAGTGTAGAAGACTGTGCGGAGCACGCATCCGTGCGATCCGCGGCTTTGGCATAAAACGAAAGCACAGCACGAGGTTAAAATGTTATATGGTGCAACAGATCCTCCTATAAACTTCATAGCACACACTGAATCAGTCTGTAGCGATGTATTTCAATGATGATTAAATCTGTCTGACCCTCTGATCCCAAGGTTCAACCCCATACCAAAGATTTACTTGCATGTAAAATAACGCCTGTGCTGTGAAATTTTGGTACACTGACGGCGCTAATTGACCCTGGCTATTGACAGCGTCGTTAAGAAACACCTATTTAAATGAATTCAATGATGAGCACGTCGACATGCTGATTCTGGATTGTTACAGCTTACAGACGTTGTCCCTTTATGAAAACAGGTTCCGGTAAAGACGAAAAAGACCTGCAAAACTTTTCGGCACGTTAAACTTTATTTACCTATGACAGGGACACCATAATCAAAAGGTTAGTTTAGACTTTGCTATCTCAAATAATTCCCATATTAGCTCTGGCTCCATATAGGACGCAGATATGCAAATAGTCCACGACAGTAAATGTCACTTTTAATACCTGCAGCTACACTAGAGTTCCATGTTCGCAACTTTGAAGCTCGAGCAGCATTTAGCATTGAGTATTACACAGAGTGAAACGTGATGCAGCCTTTTAATCTAAATTCTGTTTTCATATGAACCGCAGCTTCACAACTTACATCCTGGGATGTAAATAACCTTCATGAGTTTCAACACCAGTGAGGAATAAATGTATGAGGCACACTTTGGGTAACTATTAATCGGGCTACATTTCCTCGAAAAGACCTCCAGTCTTTCACGGCCAATATAGAATACGATGCCTAGAATCACAGCAGTTGCGGAGTACCCATAATAAAATTAAATTTCGTTTCAATTCAAAACGATCTCTCATACGAAACGGGTAGCCGAGGTTAGACTCATGAGTGGGAGGTCTGCGCTAGCACCGTCCTCCAGGATTGGAAAAAAAAAGTCAAACTATAAAGCCAAACACCCGGAGGTATTCTAAACTCAGGTCTGAAACATTTTCTTCCCAAACGTCCTTTCCTAATTAGCATTTCATGTAACATCAATAGTCACCGCATATGGTGCCATTTATAATAAGAATGGGCCTTAAACACTGCTAAAATATCCTTTTTTTCCTTAACAAATTAAGCTTATGGTATCATTTTTTTTTTTTTTTTTTTTTTTTTTTTGGAAAGGGGAGACAGAGAGAGAGTTGGAAGGTTGAAAGAATGGCTTATCTCGCCATTGGGTGAAGATTAGAAGGGAATAATGCAAGGAAAAAATCGGGTGAGATAGGAAAGGAACAGTGAATGGGGAATGATGGAGTTCCGCGATAGCACCTCCGTGATTTGTGGTGAAGTTGATGTTGCTGCAGCATGAGGGCTGCAACAAGGAATGGCTTATCTAGTCTGTAAACATGACCCGTGGGCCCTGAGTACAGCGCTAGGAAGTCTTGGTGTGCTTTCAGTACTGATGTCTGGTGTTACGGGTGTGTGTGTAAGGGCATGAGTTTTTGGTGGTAAGGTCCTGAAGAATCTGGTGGTGGCTGCTTGTAATTTGCTGGGCTACATTGTTGACTGTCAGTTCTTGGCTGTCAAGAACTGCAGTATAGCACTTTTTGATGTCGTTTCGGTTTCCTTTGAGCAGGTCTTCCAGAAGTGTAAGGCGTATTGGTAATTTTGCAGTTTGAACATAGAGGTCCTGGTTGGCCTCCAAGATCCTGGCGTTGACGTCGTGGATTTCCTGTAGCAGGGTGTAGAGGACGTCCAGCTCCAAGAGGAACTCAGACGTGACCTTTTAATGGGCTATGGCATCGGTGTCTTGACGGTTGGCTGTAGAAGTGGTGTGGGTGTCTGAGATGGCTGCAGTCATGGTAGTCACGGCTTCTTCCAGCGTGTTCAATCGGCCGCTAATGAGCAGGACCTCTGAGTGCAGGTCCTACACGGCGTCTTTAACGGCGCTGTCGGATGGCGCTGCTGCCTGTGGAGTGTTAGTGGCGGCAGGCAGGTGATGGGTGATGGGTGATGGAGTCTTCCGTCTGCGTCGAGGTGGTGGTTGTTGAGGTCCTCGCCTTTTTGTCTATGGGTGTGGCGGCAGAGGCTGGCGTCAGGTGGCGGCGGCTGCGTGGGTAATAGGGGCACTGCGCCTGTCCTGTGAAATGACCAGGGCCATCACAGGTGGCGCAGTACCGGCGTCGAGATCTTAGGTTGTGGGCTGCGCATTCGGCTGTCAAACTCGGCGCCCCACAGTAGTGGCACCGGGGGGCTCGGCGCAGGTGTCGGCGGTGTGGCCGAATGCGCAGCAGCGGCGGCATGGTGTCGGTCGGGGTTCTCGGCTAGCCTCGATGCTTAGGCGCCGCCCAAACATGGGCAGGCCCTCGCGCAAGGCAGCATTGAGATCCCCGGCCATGGCGAATAAAATCCGAACTAGAGGGGATATCCCTCTGGCGGACATAATCCTTGTGGCCCTCATTACTGAAGGCCATCTCTGGCGTGCTGCGGCGGTGATGAGCCTAGTGGATAGGTCTCGCGGGACGCCCCTAATCACAGCACTGTACCTCTCGATGAGAAGCGGCGGTGGCGGCAGATGCTGTGGAGGCGTCGGTGCAGCTTTGGATGGTGCGTTGGTGTTGGCTGGAAGCTCTGGTCCTGAGGTGGTGCTGGCTGTAGAAGCCGGCATTTGCCGGGCTTCTTCGGCGGTGATGACTGGCTGGCCGGCAGGTGCGGCTGCATCTGCCGGCATTCTGCGGCGGCTGGAGGCGGAAGGGTGGCACTGCTCTCAGCCGAGAAGGCCGGTTGGTGCTCGGCTGTGGCTTCGGCGGTGTTTGAGGCGGTTTGGTTTCGGCGTTTCTTCTTGGCCATGCTGATGATCTGCGGCGACCTCACTGCGTCGAATTTGTCCTCCACACAACACAACCCAGACGACAACCACCTAGCATGAAGAGGCTCGGGTCAAGGTTACAATTCCGGGAAAATGGGTAGGAAGGAACCACCAGGTATCCCGACATTACGTTACTTGACTTTTTCAATCGGGTCATTTAAAGCAAACTATATACAGACTAGAACCTCAGAACTTAAATCGATTTTGGTAAATTGACCGTTGAGGCCTGTACGTCTATTATACCCCAGATATTACCATGTGACAAGTATTCTTACAGTGTTGCGATCAACAATGTATCAATGAAGGAAACATTAGGAACAATAAATAAAATGCTAAATAAAATGCATCAGTAAGATCGTGAACGTGTCAGAACACTTTATCCATTGGATATTGAGAACATATTTTTAAGTTCCGAGAACTTGATCTTTTTTATTTATATTAAAAGGGTAATACATAGGCTTGTAAATGTATTTATTTTTATATTGTTTTTATGAAAAGGAATTCTGAATATTTTGGTTTGTGTTAATGAGGTTTTTAGAATCCCTTAATCTGAACTTGTCGTTGGGTTATAAATTGAAAACATATTAAGAGTATAATTTGTAAGAAAGGTGTGCCACATACAAAGTATGCATAAATACTAGAAACAAGCATCAGTGCAACAACAGAATACAAAAACAGAATGGTCATTTTCGCATTAATAAGGTGGATATAATTTGGGTGTATTAATAAGATTAACAGGTGTACATAATCAGTAATTTCTCTAACATTTAAATTATATGTGCATAATATCAAAGAACTTTTAATCAAATTGTATTATGCTGTAGGGTTGCTTGTAAGAAGTTTATAATATTGCTGGAGAACGCTGGTTGGTTCAAGACTGCTGAGAGTTCGTTTGGCACTTCACGTTTGGTTTGCTGTCCGTTATAAAGGCCCCCAGCCATAAAGATGGTTGGCTGCTAGCTGACAATTGCAATGGTCATAATACTGGCGAGTTTTCACGAGACAGAAGGTATGAATGTGAGTGATGTACGTCCAATTCGCAGATGAGTGAACACAGAGTGGGCTCAACTGTGCAGACATTTGTAAGGATAACTGGAATTAGCGAGGAAGTGCACCTGATGTAATTTGCTGTTGGACAGGGCAGACTTTTGGATAAGTATGTCTGAAAATGAAGCTGGTGCAGTCACGGTGAGGAATCTCGAGGCGTGGCAGATGCTTTTTAGCTTCTTTGGCTCTTCCCGATATTCCAATGTGCGACGGGAGCCATAAGAGCAAGTTCATATTACCATAAACCAATGTTTTATTTGCGAACTGAGGCTTTCACGGCCGTTTTATTGTACACTGTTTGGACTTTCAGGAGTATCTGTTGAAGAATAATTAGAATGCCCCTGTAATCACTGAAGATGGTGTAGGAGTGGTGGTCTTAGTTCGAAGGATGCATTTAATAACAAGTAATGCACATAGGAAGATGGACGTATATTTGCGTAGACTGTATAATATTGTGTGTTTGGGAAAACATACATCATGGCCACAACTGCTACCGTATCTGAGTCCATCTAAATATATAAGTTGGGAATATAGGTAATTTGTAGTCTTAGATGGCAAACCTGTCAACCATCCCTTTGCGTACTTCACTAGGGAGATATTTATGGTCGGAGTTTTGAGTGACCAGGGGAATATTTCTGTCTCAAAGGAGTCAAATTACTATCTCTGATATAGTGCTAGATTCTGTATGAGAAAGCTAAGTTGCAAACATTTTATCATCATCACTACAAAGAATAGGCAATTGTCCGTTCAGATTCCAAAACATAAATCTAACGCTTCCTAGGACGTCTAACATCTCATCGCCCTCCTCCTCCTCACTCATTCTATGTATTTAGTTCTTGTTTTGCCTTCGGTTCATTATTTCTCTACATACTTCGTGAAATACTTTCCATTTAAACACCAGCTGGGGTAGGGCGGTAGTCTTAAAAACCTTCCTGTCGGATCCCTGTAAGATGCGGAAATTAAATTAAGTGTACGCACACACATGCATATTTCTTTTTTCTTCTTCTTTGTGCGTAATTGAGGACACTTGAAAACATGTATTTCTCCTTAAATTTCCCTATACATTTTTTGAGTTTTGCGAAAAACTACCTCTATCTGATTTCTAGAGAAAGTAAAAGTCATATTTTAGTCATGTTATTGGTTTGGTGTTAATTACATGCAGCTTACCAAACAAAAGAGATAGTGCAGTTTACTGTGAAATTTACAGAGTAAAACAAAATATTTCGTAATTCCAAAAGTTCTTTCCTCCATAATGCCCCCTTCACATCTTCGGTCAAACTCGTCGGTTCAACAAAATGCAAAGGGAAGTGCTTTCGTTAAATGAATACAGCTTTTCAGGCATTACTACCGAAAAATTTTGTGTGAAACAAACTAAAGGTATACATTAAACATACTATGGTATGAATTTAAATTAAAAACTATTTTAAGTTTCTCAAAGTTTTGAACATACGTGTTTCTGTTTTCACGAGCGCTTCAAATTCTGGGATTCTTTTTTCCTCAGTCCTCATAACTGGCAAATGCCGGGAAAGTACCCTAAGCTTAGGTCTGGAACGTTTGCTATTTTCTTTTGTCTCTGAGTGAAACAAAAGCTTAGAGAAGAAGAGAAGGCATAATTTAAAATAAATATTCTGGTACTGTGAGAATTGTGCATGAAATGAAGGTAGTTTTAGGAACGAAATAAAACTGCATCAATTTATAAAACTAATGGTAACAAATATATAATTACACGTTGGGCTATTTAAAATGGGAGGTTATCTTATTTTAAATGTTCAGAATGGCGAAAAATTCCCCTTTTCAGAAAAGTATTCAAGTAATTTACACCTGCTTTATGTCTCTTTGAACCGCATGATGTATTAATTTTAACTGCAATCTGTTGGATATTCCTTGATTACTTCAATAGTAAAGTTTTATTTTCTTGGGTGTAATTCATTAGATATCTTACACGATTAAAAAATTGAATAAATAATAATATATAACCATGATATTTATTAGACGTTATTCGAAACTTGAGGGATATTTACTACTAAAAAGTAATTCAGTTTTAAAACCAAGTTTTCAAAATTTAGCTAACAGACTTCAAAATAATAATAATAACAAGGAATTAATAAAGAACTATTGCTTCTGTATGTTTTAATAGGAATATATAAACCAAAATTCTTTTGGCGATATATAGAATATGCATTAAATCATATAATCAGTTTCTAAAAATCGTATGTGTTCCATTCACATGACATTCTCTACCTATTCTGCAACAAATTATTCTTATAAAAGCTTATTCTTCTACTTCGTGCAAATCAAGATACACTTTAGCAGACATAATTTCATTACGTTCCTTGTAAGGGAATACACGAAGCTAGAGCGACAGTCAAATCTTTTGAAAGCTGGTCGCAATGTGATGCAATTGAAACCCGCTTCTATTAGAACGATAAGATGGAAACGTGAGTAACGATTTTCCATTTCAAAAAGTACTGGGAATTTTAGAAACAATAACATGTAGTACCTCGGAAATGGTTCACTACAAATAACTCTGCATAAATTGTGTGTTTTAATGACATCCATATTTTTGTAGTAAGTTCTTGCCTATCTCACCGTGCAGTTTACGAATTATGCAAAGTCATTCAGACTGAATTGGGCTTCAGGGTTTATTCGCAAGAAAGTCAGGATACATATTTTATTTTAATGCTAGCTGAAATGCCCAGCGTTATTCATGGATTGACCGTTCATCCCTTAGATTGCCCTTGCCCAATAATCTTGCGTTTCCTTACATGCAATAAAAAGTATATTATGTACCCACAAACGTCTCTACCGTAAATCTATTAATGCATTATTTCTAGACTACTACTACAAAGCTTTAGGGATTTTTCCTATCTTTTTGGCCATAAAGATTATATTCAATAAAACACTCGATTTATACTTAAATAACACCAAAAGTTCACTTGCTTTGGCAGCTTTTATGTGTTATACGAACGAAACTGCACAGCTGCAACAAGTTTTACGTAAGTCACTCGCGTGCGATATTTTAGATGTAAGTTAGTGTGTGTGTGTGTGTGTGCGCGCGCGCGCGTGTAATTAAATTGATTTTCATGCAATCCAGGCACCAATTTAGCGAATTCCACTCCCTGAATGACTTTCGCAATTGCGTAATAGTGGCAAAATGGCGTGATTTTTACTTTCTCTGCACGTACTATGTACACAGTGAATAGAGTAGGTATTGCATTCCATTCCTGAAATACATGTTTTGGGTCCCCCTGAATCAAAAAAAATCATTTTTACAAAAAGGTCCGTGTGTGTGTCTGTGGACAGCATAGCTAAAAAACGAAAAGACCGCTAAATACCAAGTTTGGTTTCTTCCAAAGATGCGACACGAAGATTTTTAAGTAAATTCCCCCACCCCCAACTACTCTTTACATGGCACTTTTTTCGAAAATTTGTATTTTCTTAAAAGTGGCTCTAGCGATTTTGATTAAAATATCGTATATTATAAATATTTACCCAAAAATAATATGTATATCTTGAATTTTCTGGGAATAGCCTCTGAAGACTACTTTATTCTGGATGATTTTTACGAAATTTTGCATAACTGCTAAACCGTAAGAGATGGACAAAAACCTGCCACATCAAAACTGTAGAGCACATTAAAACAAACAATTTATGTTATATAATTTTTTTTCGTCGAGTTGATCGTTTTGGAGATATTCCTTGTTATTGGTTTGAGCTTAGAAAAACTTGTAATTTTCTCATACAGGAATTTGTCAACTCGTGTCCATACAAACAAAGAACACATAGCAACCAGCTTTTGAGTATCACTTTAACCTATGGTACTCCCTTATTTCGCTTCAACTTACTAGGAAGCAAGTTATAAGAATATTTCTACTATTTTTTCTCAATTAGCATGAAGTAAATAGAATCATAAACTCTTTCTACAATAATTTGTTACAGAGATGTAGAGAAAGTCATGTGAATGGAACACATCAGATTTTGTTTGTATATAAGCAAATGCCTTAACAGGAGTGGTGTTGGTTCAAGTCGTGAGCAGTGGATATGCACCAATATTGTTGACAAGCCATTACAACTCTCAGGACACTACAAACAAGCTGCTGCATACGTCCTTGACTGTTACCAAAATGTGTATAGTTGTGGCTTATATTGGTAAGACCACCGAAACCACTTGGTAGTACTGAGCTGGACTTCGCATGACGAACGCTGTTAATTCACAGTGTCAGTTAACAACTGTTAAGCATAAAAATCTCTGTAGTTACATCTGCTGTTGATAAAGAATATTATCTACATCATAACCAAATGCACAACTTAGATCGGAAAACTATTACATAAAGTCACCACGGACTAGGTTAATGACATTAAATGTTTGAGAATTTCATATAACTTTGAAATTATTTCACTAAGGAGGATTTGATTAACTCCGAATATTGTATCATTTTATTGCCAAATGAAACATTGAAGAAGTTGGCAGAGTTGCAAAATGATAATAGCAAGCTAAATAACATCGATTTATTCTCAGTAAATATACCCATAGAAATGTTAAGAAAACGAACAACAGGCAAAACAGAAGCGAGGCAAAAATGAATATACAAACCATTATTCGAGCTATTGGTGGGCATTACATAAAATTAAGGCATTAAATGTGAAATGGGACCGAATTTCGAATTTTAAGCTAGATAATGATTTTTTTTGTGGTGTTTAACGCCCGCTTTAACTACTTATGGCACTGACACTGATGATACATGAATGATGATGGAGCACCGGTGGAATGCAATGTCGGGGGAAACCGGAGTACCCGGAAAAAACACGCCCCAGCGCCGCTTTGTCCACCACAAATCTCACAGGCGGTTGCTTGGGATCGAACCCCGGCCGTCTAGATGAGAATGATTTTCGCCTTGTCAAAAGCTATGAGTGAAAAGTTTGGTAAAACTATATAAATGTATAATAAAAGTACATACATACATACATACATAGATACATACATACACACTTACAAACATACACACATACACACAGAATGCATACATACAGACACACACATACACACATACGTACATACTTACATACATACATGCATACATATACATACATACATACATACATACACACACACATTATTGTTAAAAAGCTTATGCTTCTATTTACTTCACGCTAATCGAGGAAAAAATAGCAGAAATAGTCTTATTTCTTGCTTCCATGCAAGTAGAAGGGAAATATGGAAGTAGTATTCGTCAAAAGATGGTTGCTATGTGACTGAAGTTCCTTTGTTTGTATAGACAGAGGTTGACAAATTCCCGTATGAGAAAATTATGTTTTTGAAGCTGAAACCAATAACAAGGAATATGTAAGAAACCATCCACTCTACGAAAAATTTTATATAACATAAACTGTATGTTTTAACGAGACCTACCTTTTCTTTTAAGTAAGTTTTTGTATATCTCTTACGGTTTGCCAGTTATGCAAAAGTCCGTAAAATTCATCCAGAATAAAGTAGTCTTCAGAGGCTATTCCCAGAAAATTCAAGATATACATTTTATTTGTGAGGTAAATATATTTAATGTACGATATTTTAATCAAAATCGTTAGTGCCATTTTTTTAGAAAGTCAAAATTTTCGAAAATTTTCAATGTGAAGGGTAGTTGGGGGTGGGGGATTTTGTTGAAAATGTCGCATCTTTGGAAGATACTGAACTTAAACACCAAGTTTGGTATTTAACGTTCTTTTCGTTTCTGAGCTATGCACACACACACACACACACACACACACACACACACACACACACAGATACACACATGGACATTTTTCTAATAATGCTTTTTTTGTAATTAGGGTGTCCCTAAACATTTATTTCCGGTGAAATCTCAGTATCGAATTTTTGGGGGCATTACAATAACTTCTCTATACACTATGTACATAGTACCTATAGAGAAAGTAAATATAAAACAATGTAGTTTAAAGATGGGATCTGGGGAATGGAAGCTACGTTGCGTTTGTAGACCCATTGGTACATTTCTCAGGAAAATTGTAACAGGTGTTGGTGACACTGACACATAGGGTGCTCAGCAAAAACAGTAAAATAATTTGAAGCACTAATTCCACCTGACAACTGACAGCAGGTACGTACACTGCAATTTTTTAAACAAACAAATGGACATCACTAGATATCAGAAGGTGCATTATTCAGAACGTTCTCCTCTGCAACAGAACGTGCATTTTTCATTTTTGTTGCGCTTGTCAGTGTGTGACAGTTACAGTGCAGTTGTGTAAATGTTTTATTTCCATTAAATTTTCTCTTTTAATGGTGGAAAGCCGGTACCTCTTTGTTTATTTTTAACGAGAGGATAAAAAAGAAACTGCCGAAATACCAAATCGATTTACAGGAATGGTATTTTTGGTATTAACATTAGCTAAATACTCGGAAAGGCAAGTTACATGTGAAATGCTCTGCGAAATCAAGTATTATAATGTATTTCATTTTGTAGTTGCAGTAGCAGAAGTTAGATGCAGTTACTTTGTATAAATTTTGTTTTGTTTTGTTTAACGCCCGCTTTTACTTCTGTGGTATCGCAGGCGAAGACACCGATGATAGATGGAATGAAGAAGGAATACCGATGGAATGCGATGCCGGGGAAAACAGGAGAATCCTGAGAAAACCCACTCTTATGCCGCTTTGTCCACCACAAATCGCGGTCGCTCAGAGGCGAGTGGTCTATCCACTCAGATTTGGAGTCATCTACTCACGTCGGCGGGTTAATTTGCCCCTGAAGGGCAACCATGCTGTTTACCCAGTTATGGAGAGATTCATACTTCTGCTGTAGCCAATGGCATGAATAATATTGTCGGTGCTGGAAAGACTTGCAGAGGTCCTATCGCCTGGCGCTGTGTCTGTCCATGATTGGCAATAAGCTGAGACTATCCAGGTGACACTTATGTAAGATTACCCACAAAAAATTTCCAAATTCTCAGCAAAAGTCGCAGAGGTAGAGCTTTTGTGTTGGACATGCGGTACAATATTTTGGTTCGAAAACCACAGGCGATAAAAGTGTTGACCCTTTAGCTTAATTCACATGTGACAAGAAGTCTTGCTGGACAAAATTCCGGCACTTTGGCGCCGCTGATATGTTCTTGGAATTGACAAATGAATGTAAATAGATGTACCGATGCGTTTAGTACCTATACCGTTTTTCTTTAATGCTGGCAGATGCCTTTATCAGTTGTGTTCCACAACTCTCAATTGTACTAATGTTTTATTTATTTGAACGAACTAAAATGTGCAAGAGAAGGAAAAGGAAAAATTCTATCTTATGGGCTGGAAGACACTCGCCAGGCACGCAAGATGTGTTCGTTTCCCATTGGTTTTATATAAAAATTCTGGTACTCAAAACCTAGCCAATGAACATAGGTCGGGGCACGGTTCAGGAAGAAAGAAAAGGCAATTGGATGGTAAGACAAACGTGTTATTGAGTGGTTAAATAAAACTACCCTGAAATTTAGTTCTCTCTATTATGTATGTCATAGAAGGGAACAAAGAACCTGGTCAATAAACCGAAAATTATTGCCTTTATTGAGCACGGTTATAGGCTGTGGGGACTGCGGAGCTATATTAGTATTCCAAGAACAACGGTAAAAGAAAAGAACTTAGTCAGGAACTGACTATACACAAATGAACCACGTAAAACAATAAAGTTTTACAAAAATTAGAAATAATTAGCATATTCGTTTCACATGAAAAATGATTGGCACCTTCTTTACATTATTTTTTTTTTTCAAAACTGAAAATACATTTTAAGCTAGTATTAAAATCGCATTAATTATTTAAAGGTAAAATCAAGAGAAATGGAAATGGAGTTTTATTTAGGAACGCTCTATAACTGCTCTGACGATTTATTTTATGGACGCTGTTTAACTCAGCGTCCAATTCTATACTGGGCGTGAAATACCCCTTCATTTTGCTCAGAGGCCTCTTTTATCAGCCTTAAGATTCTTTTAAGTGTCATAAATCTACGTCACGGAACCAACAGCTTCACTTCCCTTCCGAAAGACGCCATGCTAAGGAGTTTTACACTCGAAAAAGTTCCTCCTCCAAGGCACCCAAGGCCTGGCTTATGATCCCCGAGCCAAAGCCGATGTGTTCGCTGATTACCTCGAAAGGACTATGAGGCCACGAGATGACCCCCAGGACGAGGACTTCTCGGACCGTGCTCGGCGGGAGGTGCGTCGATATCTTCGACGTCCCCTCGACGAGGCGGACCGACTTCCTGTCGTCCGACCCAGTGAACAGGGCGCACTCCAGCGCCTCAACCCCAAAAAGGCAGCGGGTCCTGACGGTCTAACCCCCGCCATGCACCGATGCCTTCCCATCAAGGCGGTGCTCTTTCTAACCAAGGTTTTCAACATGTGCCTCACCTTGTGCCACTTTCAACGCGAGTGCAGGGAGGCCCGGGTGATATGCATCTTGAAGCCGGGGAAAGACCCGATACACCCATCCAACTACCGATCCATCAGTCTCCTATCAGTTCTCTCGAAGGTTTTCGAGAGGCTAATACTAGTCCGCTTGTCCCCTCTTTTGGGTGACATTCAAGCCATCCCAGATCACCAGTTTGGTTTTCGTCCTGGGCATTCTACACCCCAGCAACTACTGAGAGTGGTGGAGGCCGCTGCCCTGGGTTTCCAGGACAGAGCCTACACTGCGGCGGTGTTGCTGGACGTGGAGAAGGCCTTCTCTACGACCTGGCACGCGGGTCTGCTCCTCAAATTCATCCGACTGGAGCTCCCGACACACATCATACACCTACTACACTCATACCTTAAACACAGATATTTTGTAGTTTCAGTTGCGGGACACAAATCAACACATAGGCCAATAAGAG
The DNA here is from genome assembly GCA_030762935.1 of Hymenopus coronatus. Lineage (NCBI taxonomy): Eukaryota > Metazoa > Arthropoda > Insecta > Mantodea > Hymenopodidae > Hymenopus > Hymenopus coronatus. The sequence goes on from CM060891.1 coordinate 92,682,603, forward strand.
GCGGAGTCCCCGAAGGCTCTGTACTTTCCCCCACGCTCTTTAGCGTTTACATGGCCGACCTACCAACAGTGCAGCAAGTAAACATAGCCCAGTATGCTGATGACGTGCTGTTATACTGTACGAACACCCACGCAGAGCCTTCAACCCCATTCACAGACACCTCTGCCTCATCCAAGAGTGGTGCGAGCGTTGGCGATTGTCCATAAATCCGGAGAAAAGCCACGCTATTCTATTCACCAAACGCCGCCTTCCCGCAAGCTTCCCCACATTTACGTACCTCAGACGAAGGATACAATGGACCAACACCATCACCTACTTGGGGGTGAAGCTTGACAGGGGCGTCACTTTTAGGGAGCACATCAGGGGGCTGTGGTGCCGGTGCAATGGGGCTGCGGCTTCACTGTACCCGATGCTGAGGTCCTCGATGACGGTTCCCCTTAAGTTGCGCCTCTTGAGGGCTCTCATAGTCCCCTTGTTAATCTACGCCTGTGAGATCTGGGGCATGGTGGCAGACTCCAGTCTGCTGTTGCTTCAGCGGGTACAGAATAGGTGTCTTCGGGCTATCTATTCTGTGTCCCGAGGCTTTTCTACCATACCTGGAGGACGAGATTAGACGTCGGGCAACAAAATTCAACGAAGGGTTACCATTCCATCGGAGCACCCTCGTTAGGTCTCTTGGGGATTAAGATCCCACAAACCGCCGCTTCAGGCGATACCGGCTTCCCCGCATGGCTTGCGGGCATCCCCGGTAACGAAGGAGCACCTCCAACAGCTGCTACGGCTAAGCTCCTTATAATCCTTCAAGAGTGCTTGGATTCAAAATTAAAACCTCAAAACAAACATTTTGATAAACTCACACCAGCGGTGCACAAGGGCCGTTGCACCATCATAAGCAACCGTCGAGGGGCAACACTTGCCTCCTCCCGTCACTCCACAACCCCAACACTCACTCGCCATCCTGCAAAATCCCACAATCCTGTCAGAACGTGGTTAAGTTCTCTCCGAGAACAGGGACACGTCTATTACACCTCGGGCTGCCCTCAGCCTGCCAATTGCTCTGGTCTGGATCCTCCTCCACTGGGTTTGAACCCACGATCTTGGTTATATGAAGTTAGCATGGTAACCATTACACCACGGAGGGCGATTTCAGAATATACTTATTGCATAGCAGGGATTCAAAACACTAATCTTCAACATAGTACCACTACTCTGTTATTTAAATCTCGGTCTGGGTGGCTACGTCTCTTAGGCGCTAGCCTTGATCCCAAGGTCGCGGGTTCAAATTCGGCCCAGACCGATGTTTTTAAGGTGCTTAAAAGCGGCAGCCACATGTCATTAGATATAACTGGCATACATAAGAGCTCCTGCGTGGTGAAATTCTGGCAACCCGACGGCACTGATGTGATCCTGGCAATGTTTTTGTTTTTGTTTTGTAGTTTAACGTCCTTTAACCTATTTGATCATATCGTACGATGAATGCAATTGGTGAAATGATGCTCAAATGATCTCGGAGTCCATGGAGCTTAAAGTTACTCGACATTCGTCTTCCCAGGTTAAGGGAAAACCCCGAAAAAAAACCTTATCCGGGTAACTCATCCTAAGTGAGATTCGAATGTGAGGCAGACACGCTACCACCACAGCGGACGATCCTGGCAATTGACAATGTCGTTAATAAACAAATACTTTAACTATGCTATCTGAACTACGATATCCATATGTGAACAAGCCATGCAATTCTACACGTGACTCCAATTTTCCAGTAAAGTGCAAGGCGTTATCAGCTTATTTTGAGATAATATACATCATTGTCAACTTTCATACCTACCTTTATTATTGTGGTTCTACCGTTCCCTGCGGAAGAAAATGTAATAAAACTGAAGGGATTGTGTTTTATCAATTAATCTAAAGCTGCCTTGGATTCGCATCTGCTATCGTGATAATTGGCCGGAAATCAACTTGAGTTGGTAAGGGGTGGAATGAAGCAATGAAATTAGGAGGAGCTATTTTACTAGTTCCTTATCACCTTAAAACACAGCTTGTTATATTGGCTCATTTTGTTTTTCACCCCAAGCTCTGCTATTGTTAATGTAATATAACATTTAAAGACAGAGATAATATTTTAACAAAACCTTAACTCTAAATAATTCCTAGTATTATGTATTTATTTCAATCACATCAAATGTAGTAATACTATTTCGGTGTTGTGTATTAACTTTAGTGTTGTGAAATTTATGCCACCAGAGTGTGTGAGTTTGTGCATATTGTTCAGTACCGTATGTTTTTACTATGTCTATGTTAATAACCGGCAAAGAGAGCGGAGGGAATGGTTGTGATCTCTTCCATCGTTTTGCGTTCCATGAATGACAAAGGAATTCCATGTAAGTTGGAAGGATTAGAGTTGGACCTTCCCAGGATATGCTAACAAGACATGGACGCATGCCATTAGACAAAGATGACGCCAAAAGTTCCGGCCATTAGTTCTTTCAACTCAGACCAGTCCATAGAAATAACTTAGGTTAATGTTAACAGGTACCTCTTTTCCATTTTGCATAGTATACGTACATTAAAGGCACGGAAATGTATTTATATAAATGATTCATGTTTTCATATGGGTCCATATGTAAAATTGGAATTGAGATTTATTTATGGATGCTCTTTAACTACTGTGATTCTTAGCGTCCCATTCTATATTGAGCGTGAAAGAACGGCTAATTTTGCTCAGAGACCTCTTTATCAGACTAGAGGTGATTTTGCTCTGTAAATCTACGAAAAAAAATCTGATGTGTACCATTCACAGGACTTTCTCCATATCCCTGCAGCAAGTAATTCTTAAAAAGCTTATACTTCTATTTACTTTATGCTAATCAGAAAAAATTAGCAGAAAAAGTCTTATTACTCGCATCCTTGTAAGTAGAAGCGAAATAAGGGACAACCATAGATTAAAGTGATAGTCAAAAGCTGGTTGCTATGTCAATGAAGTTCCTTTGTTTATATGGATAGGAGTTGACAAGTTCCAGTATGAGAAAAGTATACGTTTTTCATAGCAGAAACCAAAAATAAGGAATATCACAAAAACGACGAACTCCACGAAAAAAAATGTATATAACATAAATTGTGTGTTTTAATGTGCTCTAAATTTTTTGTGTAGTAAGTTTTTCTCCATCTCTTACGGTTTAGCAGTTATTCAAAATGTAGTAAAATTCATCCAGAATAAGCTACTCTTCAGAGGCTATTCCCAGAAAATTCAAGATATACATTTCATTTGTCAGGTAAATATGTTTAATATCCGAAATTTTAATCAAAATCGTTAGAGTCATTTTTGAGAAAATCAAAATTTTCGAAAAAAGTTCCATGTAAAGGGTAGTTGGGGGTGGGGGGATTTTTCTCAAAATCTTCGTGTCGCATCCCTGGAAGATACTAAACTTAAACACCAAGTTTGGTATTTTACCGACTTTTCGTTTTTGAGTTATCGTGTTCACAGACACACGGACACACGGAGGTAATCATAAATGCACTAAATATATAGGTATTTTAACTAAAAAAGCCAAAATTATTCACACACACACACGGACCTTTTTGTGAAAATGCTTTTTTTGGATATTGGGGACCCTAAAACATATATTTCCGGTGAAATCTCGGTGGAGTGCAATACTTTCTCTGTACACTATGTACATAGTGCGTATGGAGAAAGTAAAAAATCATTCTCCTCCGCCGGGTGAGACCCCAATCTTGGGTACCAGAGGCTAGCATGTTACCCTCAGACCATGGAGGATAGTTCTGTATGTAAGGTCTTCTTACTTGTATTTACAGTCGGAGCTAAATATTCAAATTCAAATAAAAATGTAACTGCTTTGAGCTGTTTGTATGGTTAACATCCAAAGAAAAGTTTTGTAACGTTATTCATTATTTGTATAGCTTCCTGGTCCAGATTCATATGACAAAATGTTCAAAACGCTATTGTTACTGTTTTGGCAATTGCTTATATTCCTTTGATATCCAGTGTACCTGACCGTTTTAATCATAAATTTAAGTTAAATATGTAAATATGCGTCAGCTTCCTCGTAGCAAATAACCATCGAGAAGGCGGAGAAAGGGTTGCAAATTACCTATATGGTTACTTTATGATATACATTTTACGTTTTGGTTAGAATTGTTCAATCTAAGATAGAGAGTAGAATAGATATTACCTCTGTGTATACTGAGAATTTTTTCATGACATAGTGAAGCAGTATTTTTGGATTCACGTCAGAGCCCTACGCCAAACTAACTCGTTGAGCTAAAACATTTGAACGGTTCATTCCCAAACAGCAGAGGGCGAGACAGGAGAAGAGGAAAAATGGGGTGGAGGTAGAACTCACATTGTCCACCCAATTCACCGGTATAGGCCGCACCGTTCCAATAAGCTGTAATCCTGCACTATACAATTCCATCGCTCTAATTGGCTAGGAAAAGGGGAGACGGACGAAGTAGGGCGAGCATTAATCCACTCTCCTCCACAATATCTCCCTTCAACCAGCTAACGATGAAATGTCAGTGCTTTCTATTGAGTGAGTGAAGAATCCAGGTGCTGCTGGTGCTGCTACTGCTACTGCTGATTACTCTCCAACTAATCGAGTTGCTGCTCGATTTCATACTATACAGGATCTATTGATTTCTGCCATGTGAGCTTGAGCTTTCGGAAACAAACACACGTCCTATTACGTTATTAGTAGGCAAGCGAGAGGAATTAGGTACATAACCTCACAAGCCTAACCTCTTTATAAATATATACAGATGCTGCTTTCATAATCTTTGTTAACCTCGCCTAACTTAGAAGAAATATCATAGGCATTACATTCACTCTACATATTCTGTAACGAAATATTAATAAAAAAAGTTTTTTTTCTATCTACGTCATTACCGTAAGTGGTCTTGTTAATTAGTTCCTTGTAAGTAGAAGGTAATAATGGGAATCTGGTGTCGAATCTTTTAAAAGTGGTTGCTATATAATTGAGAAGTCAGTTGTGTTTTTATGACCAGGAGTAAAACAAAACAAACAAAAATAAATAAGAGAATTACAAATTCTCGTTTGAGTAACATTCTAAGTATCTTAAAATTGAAACCAATAGTAAGGAATATATAGGAAAAGTTAACTCCATAAAAATTTAAATGACTTAATTGTGTATTTTAACGAGATCTACAGCTTTTGTGCAGTAAGTTTCTTTCTACCATTTACGGTTTACCAGTTATGCAAAAGTCATTCAGAGTGAAGAGGGCTTCCAAAATATTAAAGATATGGACTTTGTTTGTCATGTAAATATCTTTAATATACAGTATTTTAATCAAAATCGATAGAACTATATATGAGAAACTCCTAAAATTTTGTAATGTAAAGTGTAGTTTGGGGTACGAAGATTATCTTGAAAATCCTAATGTCGCATCCTTGAATGACGCTGAACTTAATTTCAAATTTGGTATTTAACCGACGTTTCATTTTTTATTTTTAAAAATGTTTCATTCAGGGTACCTTAAAATTGCATTTCCGTGAAATCTCGACATCGATTGGAATATAATAGCTTCTCTATCCACTATGTACATTGTGCATACGGGATAGAGAAAGTAAAGACGCTATTTTTAGGTGAAGGCCTCTGTATTGTCGGTGTCAGTAATTGAAAGGCACAGCACAAGCTAGAGCTAATTCCAGGGGTTCACAAGGCAGATCTTAGCACGGCAACTGCCTTCCTTATTTACTGAACTTTTGCCTTCTGTCCCGAGTCAATTTGGATATCTGCTGTTTATACGAAACCAAGTGGTTCCACGGTAGCGCGTGCGACTCAGTCCGCAGGTTCCGGGTTCACTCCCCAGTGAACCCCTATTCTCACCAACTTTTACTTTTTCTACCACGTGCGTATAGGTGTAGCCCTAAAATTCTATACCAAGGTTTCAGCGGTAAATTCAAACTATATGTTTTATTTTTCATAAGTATATCTTAAATTTACCAAACCGTGAGAGCCATTTTTGAGAAAATCAAAATGTTATAAATCTTTTCCATGAAAATAGTAGTTTTGGATGGAGAATTTTCCCGTTTCGCATCCTTAGAAGATTCTGAACTTCAATATCAAGTTTGGTATCCAATCAACGTTTCATTTTTGCACACTACACACACACACACATACACTCAGCCCATCTTTCACTAAAATGAGATGTGTTAAACTTACAGACTTTCTCTACTTGTTTTGCAATAAGCTATTCTTACCAAAGCTTAATCTTCCATGTGATTCAGGCAAATCACGCTAATCATGAGCCCAAATGGTTTTGCTGTATTTCATTTCATTGGGTATAACGTTAATAAGATAAAAAATTAGGTTGAATCTATAGTAAATTGTGTTAAATGCTCGCCATATGATCATGCTGAAATTAGGTTCTCTTTTCATGGTCAGGAGTAAATAAATAAGTAAATGAAAATAAATAAAAACGAATGACGACAACCAGTTGAGAAAAGTATAAGTTAATGGAAAATTCAAACCAGTAACAAGGAATATCTCGGAAGCGAACAACCCCATAATAAGAATTTAGTTTTGCCTTAACAAGGTTTACAGTTTTTGTAGTAAGTTTTCTGTCTGTCTATTATAGTTTACCAGTTACGGAAAGGTTATCCAGAATGAAGAGGTTTTTAGGGACTATACCCTGAAAATTCAAGATATACCTTTCATTTTCAGTAAAGTATCTTAAGTAGATGGTATTTTAATAAAACTTGCTACAGCTATTTTGAGGAACTCAACATTTTCAAAAATGTTCCATGTAAATAGAAGTTTCATGTGAGGGATTTTTTTAAAAATCTTCGTGTCGAATCCTTGGAAAGTTCTGAACTAAATATCAAGTTTGGCTTCTAAAAGACTTTTCGTTGAGTTTTGTTGTTCACAGAAGACACACACTCACACACACACACATACACACACGTGCACGCGCGTGACCTTTTTTCTAAAAATATTTTTTTAATTTATTCAGGGTGCCTCAAAAACATATTTTCGATGAAATCTCGAAATGGGTCTACTTTAAGTAGTAGAGTATATAAAATTTGAAAAATAGCACGGAGACAACATTTTATGGATACATCTACTGACTTTTGGATATCTAGGTTGAAATGAGAATAGCTTCACTGCAGAAATAAGCCGTTACCTTCTTATTCGCAGTGTATGTCTTATATTCAGGCACAAAACTCCATCTTGAAACATGTGGTAATGGAGCCGTAATCAGAAAAGCTATGGACGTGATCTCCACTCACCGTGTTTGTGACGATAGCTCGTAAAATTGCTTTCTGCGCTATCTCCCTTGACAGTGAGAGACCCTCTCCAGGGGACTTTGGTCGCTGTTTGTTCCGCCCCATCATCGGTCCTGCTATTATAGTGTTCTTTCCCTTGGGGGAGCAACATGAAATTTGCTAAGCAGAGATCAACAGCTTGGTTTGATGACCTACTAGGGACTATCAAGCAAAAGGCGATGGTCCATGAAGCCAGAACAAAGTACTAAAACATTATGCCCTTCCTTCATCTTCATAAGACATTTACAAGTATGTGCTCCCTATAACCTACTGTAAGTTTATGTAGCAGAAATGAATTACTTTTTAGACAAACTCTCATGATATTGATACTCAGAGCATTTATCTGACTGATCCAGCCAGAGAGACGAATCTGTTCAGTATTTGGTTCATGTTAGGTCGCTTCACTTTTTATATAATTTTGCGGAGCTGATAATCAATAAGAAACCCAGTCTCTGTATTATGGTGGCAGCATATCTGCCTCACATTCATACGATCCTGAGTTCAAATTTCGGGAAAACTTCGGATAAGTTCTCTCGGGTTTCCTCTTATTCCTCTTATTGTGCTAGGCGTATAGCGCGTAATAATATTAATGACAATGATACAGTGAAATACTATGTGCTCTCGTGTTGTATGTTTTTCGTTAGGTTGTTTTTACGTTTTATTTATCTGCTACAAGTATATTATTAATTATAATTATATACTGAAACACTACCTGCTCTTGTATTTTAATGCTATTCTTTACGATGTTTTCACATTTTGATGAATTCTACTAATTGTATAATGTATGAATAGCATTAATAATAATAATAATAATAATAATAATAATAATAATAATAATGAGACAGTACAACACTGCGTGCCCTCATCCATGCGTATTGTCTTAATATTTTTATCTCTGATGTTAAATAAGTACACCATATACACAATTACAAAACCTTGCTATTGGTGGATACTGGTAGGTGAATTTGTTCTATTAAAACTAACTGAAGTGAAAAACAGTTAACAGCGTTCTCGGATCTTGTATATTATCACGACTCTGGTGTAGGTCTGCCTCTCAACGAGCGCGATACGTTCACCGATGTAGCTGATATGCAAGAAGTGCACAACGAAGGACGCTCGCGCTATTTGCTCACCCTCCACTGACCGGTGTGTGCTTCCAATTGCCTCGTTGACTGCTGCAACTCTTTTACCGCACGAAGGGTTATCTGAAAAACTTGGGCCGCCTGGCTCATAGTTCTTTATAAATATTATACTATAGTTTGTATTAACTTATAACTTAAACATTGGTGCAACTGAAAGTTGCCACGAATATTATCAGTTTGTAAAGAATTCTGGGTCAAATTGTGGGAATGGTACAATAAACTACAATATACATAATTGGTATGTGACCTAAAAGTAGGATTTTCTGTAGAATCTGCTTTAGAGTGGCTAAAAATAAAATATAATGGACAATTCAATATTTTCCTACACTAGCCATGTGTTGGACAAGATTTGGAGAGGTAGAGTCAGGATGAAAATATGTAATGCCATAGCCGGGATTTGAACCATAGCTCTCTTAATCTCCGTCCGATGGCTCTAACCACTGACTACCATGGCAACTCCTGTCCTCTAAACAGCTAATGTGGAAAAAAAAAAAACATTGAGAATTGACTGACCTAATAGTTTAATAAATTGTGTAATCTGGTCCTTAAAGTACTACGACATTGTAAGTCGCCATTGGTATATGTCATCTCCTTGTGGTTTGCCGAGAAAAACACGAGTCAGTCCTGTGGTAGCTTAGTAGTTAGAGCAACTGAACGGAGACCAAAATATCCGAGGTTCAAATCCCGGTTATGGCATTGAATTTTTCATTCTGACTCCACCTTTCCAAAACTTATAATGGGGTTCATTTTCTAAGCGTATCCTTAGCTTTGTTTAGTATTCGTAAGCTTTCATGTCGAGGATTGTCCCGTAACTGTACCAGGTGCAGCTAACCTTTCGTATTGCAGAGCTCAACAAGGAAACTGCAAGTAAACAGCGGGCGACCTGCAAGAGAGGAAGTCTCGCTCATTGAGAACATTATCAGGTTTACATTAAGAATCCGTGATCTCGTATGCAAGAACAAGTCAAAAAGGTTAACATGTTTTCACTTTAGTTATAGAGCTTTTATTTTTGATAGAATAAAGACATCTTTTGGATTGAGAATTATTCAAAAAGTTTTTATTTCACCTATCAGTATCCGCCACTAGCTAAGTTTGGGTTCCGTAAAATAAAGATAAATTAATAAAAAAAACTATACATGAGAGCACGTAGTGTTTCGCTGTGCTATTATTATTATTGTTATTATTATTGTTATTTTATTATTGTTATTACGGAGTGTTTCACTATTATATTATCTCTATACTCATAAGCAGAGCAAAAAAAGCGTCGTAACGAAAACCGCGCAAAGAGCAGGCAGGGTCGTAGCACTTCACGTATTACTGTTATTACTTTCTCTAGCCCCTATGTACATATGATAGAGAAGGTTTTGTAATGCATCCGAAAATTCGATACCGAGATTTCAACGGAAATATATGTTTTGGGGTCCCTGAGTCCGAAAAATCATTTTTAAAAAAAGAT